>PYAF01005831.1:1024628-1048186 GCA_007407185.1 Glycine tomentella | reverse complement strand
AACAACTATAGAGATATTAACTAAATAGTGTTTGACTTAATTTATTTGGATTAATAGTGAAATAGATAGCATAAATAAGATAGAAAGTAATTAGAAGGTAGAAGTAAAATAGAAATAAATTATACAATTTTTTTGTTTAAATGGAAAAAAATATAAAGGGAAGAGGTGAAGACTTTTTCATTTCATCTACTTATTTAGATAAGTGAAAGTGAGAAAAAATATAAATATATAAATTTTATAAAAAATATATTTATTAGTAATGAAAATAAGTTAAAAAATCAAAATTTTGACAGAAATTATTTATTGTTTTTAATTATGTTATAAATTAACTCCCTTTTTTTCCATTTTTTTTCTTAAATAGACAGTGAAAAAATTTATATTTCCATTTCATATTTCTTCTCTGCATTTATTTTCTCTTTAATTACACTCGAACAAAAATAAAATTCTGGAGAAGTACTCTAAAATAAACTAAGTCAAACACTATTTAGTTAATATCTCTATAGTTGTTTTCTTTGGATATTCAGCTAGCATTTTCTTTAAAAGAAAAAAATTATTGTGATTACTCAATCACAAAATAATATTTTGATACGCATTAGGGTGTAAACGCGTCCGAAGTGGAAAATGAGATATAAGAAAAAGAAAAAAAGGGAAATAATAAATAAAATAGATAATGTTAAATATAAGATACTAAGTAAATATAATAATTAGAATAAAAATAAACACATATAAATTATCATCATAAATGTTTTTGCACGGTATTGTTTTTAAATTAGAATTAAAGTTTTATTAATTTTCATAAAAATGGGTTAATTAACATTGATCATCGAAAAAAACTCTAATTTTAATTAAAGATCGAATAAAATTAATATAAAAACATTTGTAGAACTATTGAAGTTTTTTCCTATTAAGAAAATATGTTACTCAATCAACAAAGCCACACCTACGACGGTTGACAAACTAAAAGCAGAAATTAATTACCGATGTTGATAAATTCCATGTAAAACTAAAAAATTCAATAGGTGTGGACTTTCAAAAGTGTCGTAGCACTCCCAAAACTAGAAGTTTGAAAATTCCTTTTGGCTATGTCTGCCAATTAATTTACGTATTCAATCTATGCGCACATTTACACAAAACGAACAAATTAAGAGCGTACAAGGAAGTCCCTCAGGCTTGTTGGGCGGAAATGGACCATACTATCTATGAAGGACCTTTAGTTTGATCTATTTAAAGTCTAATTTGGTCTAACTTATTTATTATAAAAGTTAGGTTAAAATTTTTTGAAAAGTCTGTTAAATAAAAAAATCAGGCTCAAGTTTTAGAAAAAACCTGTTAGGTCTATCAGGCCTATTTAATATATATATATATATATATATATATATGTGTATTAAAACTTAAAAAATAATATATTTATTTTTTAAAAAATATTTTTTCTTATTATGAAGGTAGATAATCAATCACTTTAAAAAATCACTTTGAAAATCTCATAAATGATTAAGAGAAACATATCTATAACTTATAAGATCATATTTAATAACTTATAAGAAAAACATATATATTATGATATTTTTTATTTTTAATTATTTATTTTTATTTAATCAGGCTTTGTATACAGGCTTTCAGGCCAGTCAGGCCTTTATGCAAGTCAGGCTTAGGCCTTTATAGCTTATTTTTAACAAGTAACAAGTCAAGCTTAGGCTTAATGATAATGATACGGGTCAGGCTCAGACCTATCAAAGCCTAACCTGACTTATTTTCACCCCTATCAAAGCCTAACCTTACCTATTTTCACTCCTATTTGAGAGAAATAGGTGTCTTAATTTCTTTACGGATAGAGAGAGGTTCATATAATCATATTTAGAGACAAGAAAAGTAAAATTTATCTTAACATGTTTTAGTAATTTAAAATTATTGAATTTAATTAAAAGAACTAAAAAAATTTAATGGATGATAATTTGTATATTTGTTAAATAAACTAACCATAAAACACAAAAATAAGAACAACTACGTTATTTTATAAAAAATATTATTTAATTACATAGTTTTTAATTTTTAATAATCTAAGATTCGCAAATGATATGGGTTTCGAAGTCAACAAGCGTAAAGTATTTGGTCAAATGGTACTTTCCTTCCGTTTGAAATTCGGTAGTCTAGTCAGAGACTCCGGCTAGTGTTTTTTTAAATATAATATTGTTATCAGAAAACTCTTTTGAAAATAATTATTAATCAACATCAAAGATTATGAGTATAATATTTTCTTTTAATATAATTTATTTCTTATAATTTGAATTTTAATCTTAAATTATTTAATTAAAAAACATAAATCATTATCATTTATGTTAATTATTGTTGATGACTCCAACTAATAGTTTTTCATGTAAAAAATGATTTTTATCATTTAATATATATACCATATATATTATCATGATATATATGGTATATATTTTAAGAAAATTAATTTTTAAAGAAAATGATAATAATTTTATTTAAATAGAATAAAATTATTGTAAATGATATTTTTTATATTCAATATAATTATATATATATATATATTCAATATTTAAATTCAATACTACTGAAACAATTCAATTCTACAAGACTACAACAATTGACCATGCACTCCGAGTATTTAAAGAGTACCGTATTATACATTTGTTTTCCTTTAAGATTAGTTAAAGTATAACTTATAATACCTTGATCCATGCACTCCAAGTATTTAAAGAGTGTCATATTATACTTTTTTTTTTCGATTAATTAAAGTGGCATTTAAAACATTTTCATATGACTTAACTAACGAATTATTTGGGAACTGACAGTAAATTTTTAGAATTATTTCTGATCTTCACTATTTATTTTTTAAAAATCTAATAGTTATGATTAATTATTCATTATCATTTGATCTTAAAAAATTGAATAATGTGGATGAAAAAATTTGTCATACATATATATATATATATATTAACTTCGACTTGACCAATGTTAGCTAGTTTTAAATTTGAGTGTAAAAATGAAAATTAACCATTATTTCTTAATTTCAAGCCCTCTCTTTTTTTCTTCTTAATTTCAAAATCTTCATTTGATGTGAGAAATTATATAGCATGTGACAAATGTTCATTTATCATGTTAACTATATGAAAATCTTCTTAATGAGTGTGACTTAATTGACAACATAAGTCGAATTTATAGAGGAGGACTTGTTATCAATTCTCGTAAAATATATCCTTGAGGAAAATGAAACTCTAAATATCACAAAATTTTGGATCGAAGGTTAATTGTATAGTTGATCCAAACTTCTTTTGAGAAGATAAATAGCTAGGTTGATGATAAAAATAAATAAAAATTATACTTACATTTTATTGAAATTAATTGCATTTTTTAATCACCATGTAAAAGAAGTAAACTACAATCCCAAGGGATTGGTTGAGAGGAACAAGAAAGATTTTGCATATGGCAGGTTTATAGGTCTGAGTTCCAAACTCATTTCCTTGGTTAATATTCTTTGAACCCAGGAGCTTTTTCTGTCTTGGATTGAGATATCATCTCTCCTAAATTTTATGAAACAAAGAAGAATATTTAGAAGTTTTCTATATAAAATGGTATATTCTTTGTCTATTATGAGTATGACAAAAATATTAGGCTTAATTATAAATTTTACCACCAAAATTTTCTTATTTTATGAATTTTACCACTCAACTTTCATAATTTCACCGATTTTACCAATAATTTTTTTTTCGCAAATTTAATCATTCAACTTTCAATATTTTACAAATTTTACCATCCAAATTTTTTATTTTTATGTATTTTACCATCACATGGGTAACAAAACAATTTAAAAAGTCATTTTTTTTAAATTTTTGTATATCAATTATAGCTATAATCGATGTAGAAAAGTGACTTTAATTTCTACATGGATACAATTATAATCAATGTAAAAAGTCACTTTTCTACATCGATGTGAAAAGTCAAAATTACTCATCTTTTACTAATGGCGTAAAATGTATAAAAATTGAAAACTTGGTTGATAAAATTTGTAAAATAAAACTTGGATGGTAAAACTGACAAAATAACAAAAATTAAATGATAAAATTTACAATTAAATCACGATATTGTTAAGGTGCATCGACGGCTTGGATAATGTTAAATTAAGAAAATACTTTTATGATATAGTATTTTTTTAAAATATTCATTTTACGAATATATGTTTAATTATCTTTTCAAAATATTCTCATAAATCTTTTACATATTTTTATTTATTTATTCTTAAAAATGCAAGAAAGGAATTTTAAATATTTGAAGAAATATATATTGCACCGTATGTTGCCCATGCAATTTATAAAAAATCAAAAGAAATAAAAAAAATACTTATACGAACACCTTTGAATATCATTCGAAAATCAGCAGCTTGGGATAGAATCGATGGAACAACCAGTCTGCATCTGTTGATCTCATGCGATACTTGCAGTACTAGTTCTAGCTAGGAATCAATCAAAGTCCTCAATCATCTTAACTTGCAGGTTATAATTAAATATTATTGTTATTATTATTAGCTAGGAAAGCTAAAGATGCATATTCGCAGTTAGATTGTGTTCAAGATTTCGCAACTTTGACAATAAGTAGTTCAATAGATAAAGTTAAATATTCATATTTAGAGACGACTTGATTGAGAATCTGCCAAAAAAGTTAAGTAGGTGACGAAGGTGAAAAGGTCATGGTTCTCCGTCAAATAACATGACTGAAGAAATTAGTTTCGGAGACGAACCTTCTGCTTCTGATTTCTGAAAAGTAGACTATTCTTGTTCGGTTTTAATAATATTATTATTATTATTATTATTACTTTTTTAAGAAAATCATAATTGTGTGTGGGTGGGGAGTTAGTGAAGATTCTTGCCTACGAACTGAAATATTCACTAGCAAGATTTTTTTAACAAAATTGTGTAACACGCTTTAGGTTCCAATTATAATATAGAACTATTTAAATATTTTTTTAACCTTTTAATTTTTTAGAATAATTAGTTCATGATTTAACAAAGTTTTTATGAATTAATGATACTGAATTTAATGCCTTTGACTCTTCCGTTCCTCTAATAAAAAGAAAGAGTTAATTTTTCATGTACTATAAGTGAATTTTTGCTTTGTTCATGCTTTGAAATTTAATTTGAATTCAATGACTGTTGGACGCATATATAATAAATAGGAAGGATTATAGATTGGTCAAAATATTTGAAGGAGTTTCTAGAAATTCTTGGAGCCAATAGTTGTTGGACTTTGGATCTCCCTGTGACTGTCGCAATCCTGTACACCTACACAAACAACAAAATAACCCTTCTCTTGATAAAAGGAAAAGGTTGGACTTTATCGCCATATTTAAGGTTGGACTTTATCGCCATATTCGAGATTTCTGTGCCAAAATCCAGATGTTGTCTACGTTGTTTTGTGGACTAGAAACAAGACCAAGAAAGTTAAGTTTTGTTTTAGAGAGGCATTTTTCAGAGTTTAATTTTTAAGAAAAAGAATTTAGAATTTTTAAAATTTTTTTAAATTTTTTCAAATCATTAAAATTATTATTCCTCTGATTTGAGGATTTTTAAAAGGAAAAGTAATAAAATTATTACCCAAATCATTATATAATTTTTTTAATTTAAAATTAAGTTTTATTTATAAAATATAAAGTGTATTAACTTTTGAAATAAGAGCAAAATTGTAAAAACATCTTATTAACTCTCTATTTCTTTCTTTTAATATATTTTTTATTAACTCTCTATTTCTTTCTTTTAATATATTTTTAACTCCAGAACAAGTAGAAATCAACTTTTCTCATTTTCCTTCCTTTCCTTTCCCTCCTTTTTCCTTGAATCTCTTTACTTTCCTTCCTCTCCTAACTCCCAAACAAAACCTTAAGGATTTCGCTTAACTAGTAATGGTCTTCTCTATCCTAATGTTAAAGAGTGAGAATTTTCGAAATTCTATTTTTAATATATATATATATATTTAATAATTCTATTAATAAATAAATATTTAAGAATAAGACATAAAATTTAGATTTGAGTATAAGTTTTTTTAGTGGAACAAATAATTATAAATTTTAACTTTAGAGAATTATTTATAAACTTATGAAAATAGTAATGGTAATTTCAATAATAATACTTATAATGATAACTCTTTTTATATAAAATAGTTGATAAATCACTTTTTATAAGTAATGATTTTTGATAGTAATGATAATTGGGATGATATTTCTAATATTTTGATAACAATTCTACAACATTATTATTTATAATTTAGATAATAATAAGTAAAAGAGATTGGATAGAAATACACTATAGAGAAGAAATGGAGGTTAAAAAAAATAAAGATTTAGAAAGATGTAGTAAATAAAACAAAAATTCATCACAAATAAGATGAATACATAGTGACATTCAAACTAGAGCTATTTTTGAGTGTGTCGTTGTTGTTTGAAGATCTGAGTGATAAATTCAATCCAATGAAAATGCTTGTCGGAGATATTTATCTACTAACACTACTAATGGTGGAATTACAGGATTTCACATTGTATATAATGAGTTTCTAATCACTTAAATCTAAAGATGTCTGATATATTCGCATAATCCTCTTTGTCAACTGCTATTTCGAATTCGAATTTTAAACTCTTTTTCTGAGCACTCTTTTCTTTTACATGCTTACTTTATTCATGGAAGCTTCAAACTCATCGAAAATTATCATTTTGATAACAATTTTGACCTCATGGACCCACACTAAGTAATATAGTCTAATCTTAATTTGTTATTTCTATTGTTATCGAAACATGACACATCGAAATTTGTCCAAATTCCTATTACTTAGAAAATTTCTTATAATTAACAGAGATAACACCTGGTTGTTAAATAGGTTTTACTATTATATTATTTATATGTATCTTTTATTATAATTTAATAACTTACTCGAATGCTATCAATTTTAGAATAGAATCTCGAATGCTATCAATTTAGGTTTATTACTTAATTTGATCATCTAATTATATTTTAGTGTACCAATTGAGTCACGATATTTAAAAAGACTCTAATTAAGTCCTTTAATTTTTAAAATTGCCACAATGAGGTCCTTCCTGTCTAATTGAAATGTGAATATAGGAGGTTATATTTATGAATTATGACAATTTTTAACCATCACTATACTTTTTATTATTTTAAAAAAAAATATTCATCATTCCAGGAACTGATTCATCGTTCCATAATCATAGATATTTCACGCTGGAATATCCAAGTACATGGCATTTCATTACTCGTGGGTACTAACAAGATCAACCATTAAAGTTTGAGGTATAAGTTGTTCAAAAGAAAAGGTTAGGGGTATTCACTATAACATGACACAAATATATACATCGACGTAATTAATTAAGGGGATAAGCCTAGGCTATCATGGCTCCCACAGATAAACTACACAACAAAAACATAAACAAAAAGCAAAACATAACCACACAACCCTAAGTAGCTATGTCTAGCCTCCATTTGCAATATCAATATGACACTTTTGTGATCCTTCTTGCCTGCGGGCGGCGAGGAGGAGCGTGAGGCGCCGACAAGGAAAAGCAAGATGGTTCACGTATGGGAAGGAGAGAAGAGGGTATCTCTTTTTTCTTTTGAAAAAATCTAGTGTGTATAGGTCTACGGTAGTCCCAAGGAAAACAAATATCTTACTGCTCACAAAACTTTCCCATCGTGGGAGACACTCACACCTTTCTCACATAAGACAGATTCGTAAATCAAACATGCACATAATCATTCATTTTAACTGGCTTTCAAGTAGAGCTTTTGGGTTTGTTGGTGTCTGTAGCTTCAGATAGACCTATATATTGAACTATTAGCATGTGGATGTCAAAAGATCTATTATAAATGCAAGAACATACACCATAAACCCTTAACCCTACTAGCATGTACAAATATCAATAGTCATTATGCATGCAAAAGAACACCATAGTGCACAATTTGTACTTTAAAATATAAAATTGTTTATGAAACCATCAGTCACTATGACCTAATTTCTTTTGTTCTGGGCCTCAGTCCCATGTTTAATTAATTAATATCTTGACTTTTTTTTTCCCTTCTTTTATGAAGTCTCTTACTTTGGAGTACTTTTACTCATAACAAACATTTTTACGATAAAAGATACAAGTAAAAATAAGACGACTCACTTTAGTAATAAAGAAACTAAACTACGTACTATGAGTAATTTTTTGGTTACCCAAGGGCAGGTTTGGAGCTTGTTTTCAATTTCAACCGATGTGTGATGTTAAATATATGATATACGTATTTGTGTTTCATCTGCATATACCGTTCAGAAAGAGAAAGATGTATGGCAAATGATGATACGTAATCTTTTGAACTCATTATTAATCGAATACTGACTATGTAACATGAAATGAAAAGGAAACAAAAATTTAATAGTTCTTATTCTTTATATTAGTTAGGCAGAGTTGATCCTTGCAAAATCAATAATCTTCTCCTTTCCTTCATGAGCATTTCCAAAATACTTGTTCATGTAATCCTGCATTAGAACTTCCCTGTATCGAGCAAACCCAACATTCTTCACTGCCTCTGGAAATGGGCCAATCCTCTCTGTAACTATAGGCAGAATAAATAATGGAACTGATACCCTGGCTTTGGTGCTAGTTGTTGTTCGGTGTTCAGCACTCTTGTCCTTCCCATTGCTCAGTATCTTATTATACATGTGAGACATTCAGGTTATGAAAAAGAGTTATTATAGTACATATTCATATATGTTCACGATTTTAATTTTGATACATGCAGTTTCTTTTAGAAGAATTTTGATACACAGTTAATAAAGGAGTTCTTAAGATTTTGGTTCGGGTTTATCTCATTCTTACAAAACTAATTAACTCCTACTTCTATACTTTTAATGGAAATTTCTAAATATACTCCCTATCTTCTCTACTAAATGCACAACAGTTATGAAATTTTGTTTTATTTTTCTTTCACAACATTACCCTTTTTTGAAAACTAAATTCCAAAAAATATTAAAATTTTAACACTGTTGGAAACTACTTTCTGAATTTTTATGATGCTTTCAGGGAACTACTTCCTAGAAATGTTGTAACGCTTTTCAGAATTAACTTCATCTTCGATGATGGTGTACTATATATAGGGAGGGATTCATCGGATATGGTGGTGTATTTGGAGGAAATGATTGCACTGAAAGTGAAAGGGTAAAAGTAGATTTTGGCGCCAAAGTCGATAAAGCGAAAGGGTTGAGGACTGTGCAACACATGCGACAACAAAGGGGTGCATAGGGGAGGAATGGAATCGAGGGGGAGTCTAGAAGTCCTTCTTCTTGTATTTTTTGACAAATCGATAAAATCCTTAATTTTGTTTTAAGAAAGTAAATTATGGAAAGTATTCTAATTTGGTTTAAACCTAATTCAATCCTACAAAGATTAACTTATAAGTTAAAAATTATTATTTACTTATATATTATAATTTGACTATACTATTATTCTATGTAGAATGTAAGGACCCTCATTCTTAGCACCTAACCCCGCGCTGTCGCGCGGGGATTCACCTGAGAAAATCCTGTGGAGGGTGCCGCGCGGACGGCGTCAGGGCTGGCGTGGATCGCGCCATACCCACTGGAAGCTGACGCTAGGGGCGTCAATGTGGCGCCAGGGGCGCTAGAGGTTTTTCGGCCGGTGCGGGTTGGGCCAGAGACCGCGCAGTTCGCGCGGGAAGTGGCCTGGAAAACCAATTTTCTCTGGAATTTCACGCGGTCAGCGCCAAAGGTCTCGAAAGGCTCACGCGGTTAGCGCGGGGTTGGCGCTAATAGCGCCAAGTCCACTGCCATTGTGGCGCGGATGGCGCGGGAGGTGGCGCGGATCGCGCCAGACCTCGGGCAGGCTGAGTATATAAAGGGCAGAACGCGAAAATGGAGGGGGAGAGTGAGTTTTCTTCTTCCTTGGACCTCCAACCTCCATTAATGGCAGTTCCAAGCTTTCTGGGATCCTATATACTAGCCTAAACACTTTCCTGAGACCTATAACCTTGTTAGAACCGATTAGAAAGCTGAAATCCTTCACTTGTTTTCTTGAAAACCCCTTGAGAGTGAGAGTTTGAGTTCTCAAATAGAAAATTCAGAGAACTTGAGAAGTGGTCGAGACTTAAGGCGGGAGATGGACACCAGAGCTCGAGGTAGCTGTCCTGAGGTCTCCTTAGTCGTTTCTGAGGTAAGAAATTCGAGTTCTCTTGGGTCTCTGTGAATTTGGGATTTTCTGAGTTTTGTGACCAACACTGAGCTGGGGCTAGAATTAGCCCAGGGTCCTGTAGAGAAATTCGTTCAGAGCGATGAATAGATGAAGGATTAGATTTCAGTTTTTGATTTAGATGACTTTGAATCTTGGCTCTGGATATGCTTGTGTGACTTGTGTAGAGTCACTTGTTGATGGTTCTCTGATAGGCTAGAGCCTTGATTGTATTGTGCTGAGCCTAAGTGGCTAGTTGAACGAGACTTTGAGTGGAACTCAGTTCGTTCTAGTGATAATTGAGGATAGAACTGAGGAAACTGTGCCTTGTGTGATTGAGTATTGAGTCCAGATGACTCAGAGGCTTGGCATTCAGCCTTGGGGGGACCTTGAATGATCTGTGGACAGCCTTGTGTAGGGCTGAATATGACTGAACCCTAGGATAAGGGAATTCTGATATAATATGTTTTGTGATTTGTATGCCTGTGGTCTGGTTTTGATATGAAATTACTTATGCCTTGATTAGGCATTGATTCTGAGACTGTTGGTGGCGGGAGCCACAGACCTAGGAAAGAACTGCGAGCTGAGACCTTACCAGGTAAATTCAGTGTTCTCTGGGGATGAATTCCCGCTTTGGTTGCACACCACACTCTTGGGGAGTGTTGGTCATGATTCATACTGCATGCATTGGCTATGACATTGTTTATGTTGATTTATATGTATCTGCATTTGATATATGCATGCTGTGATTGAGATATCTGTTGGCCAATAGATAAATACCGACGTTGAGGAGCTCCGCCGTGTATTCTGGGCGTTGAGGAGCTCCGCCTATGGCATTGAGGAGCTCTGCCACAGCATGACAGGTACTGACATTGAGGAGCTCCGTCAGGGCGTTGAGGAGCTCCGCCAGGCATTGAGGAGCTCTGCCACCTGTCATGTATTGAGATTATGATTGTGATTATGATTCTGATATGATGAGGGCCAGAGGGCTAAGCCAGTGGGCTATGTTTTCTATGTTATCGGTATGTGTGTTGTGGATCTGTGAGCCAGGGAGGGAATGAGTTCCCAGGGACCCTAAGCTTACTGAGATATGTTATCTCACCCCGCGAGGGGGTTTTCTATGATTTCAGGTGACCTTGTTAGAAGAGAAGACCAGTCTCAGGGCAAGAGGCCCAGCAGAGACTAGGCTGCTTGACTAAGGAGCGGCATGGAGAGCTTAAAGGCTCTGTTTATTTGATTTTGTTTTGATATATAGTTCTGTATACCCTCGAGGAGGACTGATATTCTTTTGTATTCCCACATAGTGGTGTGGAAACTGATGTATATATGTACAGAACTATCTGAGTTTATGATATGAGACTTACTCTGAGTATATATTTGTTGTACATATGACTATCTGCCTATGTCTTGTAGTTATCTGTCTTTATGATATATGAAATGAAAAACTGGATCAGCAGGGGCGTGATAGATGTAGGTTCTGTGTGTGAGATGCTTTATATTTGTAATTCCATACATAATGTATCAAGAAAACGATTCTATGCTTCCGCTGAGTTATATAATTTGTGTTTTATGCAATAATCTGATATTATTAATGATAACACGTCGGAGGCCTACGGGATGTTACATAGAATCTCCAACAAAAATGCTACCAGTATTATATAACACACTATTATTAGTTAGAATTTATCAAAAAAACTATAAAATTAGAAGGAAAACTCATTAAGTGATAAGTGACATCAACTAAATTTTTTTATTTCACATAAATTTCAATCAATCAATGATAGAGAATATGTTAAAAAAATTATGTTACTAATTAAATTTCTCCTATTGGTATTAATAATTTTACATTATCAACTAGTTAAATAACACCCCCTAAATATATAACTTTTAATTAAGATAATTATCACTAATGACTTTCGTAGTATAACAATCCAAAATCTGTTGAAAGTATAAAAAATCGTTATAATTAATAACATCAGTGTGTATATATATATATATATATATATATATATATTCCAACTAAATTCTATTTTCATTAGTTCTATATCTTGAGAAAATGATATTACTATATATTGAGTACTACTTAATTAGGCGCTACAACATCAAATGACACTTATATTAATTGAAAGCTTTTGAAATTAATGAGTTATAACTAACCGCCAACCAAAATGGGTTTTAACTTAAAAATTGAGTTATTTACTTGAATATATATTAGATTTCAAAGGTATATCAAACCTGTAAAATGTCACCAATATTGATGACTAGGGCTCCAGCCTCCAGGGATAGGTGAAATTAATAATCACTCTTCTTTTCCAGCATCATTGTATTCTTCCATTTTGACATATAAACCTCCAATTTCATCTTGGAGCAACAGTGTAATAGTTCCCAATTGTCTGAGTGGCGCCCTAATCCTGCTGTGAGCTCTGGATTTGGACATGGTGGGTAGTAGTTAAAGTTAACTACCTTACCACCCATAATTTGTTCAGTTTTTGAGTCATCTATTGTCACCCCAAGCTTACGTATCAAGATTTCCACGATGCCTCTAACCATCTTGGATGATAATTTCAAATACTCAAGCACTGGTTCCCTGAAATATACAAAGAGATTGTTTAGACCAAAACATGGTATTGTAGAAACTGTTGTAATTTAGAGTGCGTGTTTATTTAATTTTCCTTAAGAAAACATTTTTAAAATATGTTTGAAGTGTCTCAATAAGTTTTTTTTTTTCTTTTAATGAAATAAATATCCAAAAAATTCTGATTGTAGATTTTGATTTATTTATTTTTATAAAAAAACTAATTGTTTTTTACGAGACTAATTGTCGGTTTGATTGGTTCAAGACAATATTTTATTATTTTTATTTCTGTTTTCATAAATAATTATAAAATGTTACTGTACTTTGTTTTCACTCCATTTACTATTTCCAAGATAATGCATGCCAAATAAACCACTTTTTATATAAATTCTTAAAAAATAGTACTTTATAAGCATTACTTGAAAATAAGAATGAAAATAGAAAATAATTCATGCCAAATAAACCACTTTTTAATTTATTAAATAAATTATTTTCTTCAAGGTTAATTAAATAAACAATCTCTTTCTTAACATTCTCAAGTATGACAATAAGTTATTCAAATATTTGATGATTTTTTTTTTCAACTCAGAGTTAGCAAAAAGAGGAAAACAAAATTTTGATTTTTTTTTCACACCTTAATTCTGCACTCATTCTACATATGTTTTCCATCTTTCTTTATTTCTTTATTTTAAATCGCGCATCCATCATTTTCATTTTCTTTTCTTTTTTTTATCTCTCTTCTTTCTTTAAGCTAAGGTGTATAAAGATTAACCAAACCATATCTTTACCTTTATTAGTTATTAGTGACATATAGCCTCAATATTGAAGGTTTTATTCATTAAACATGAAATGAAAAAGGAAATACAAACATCTCAATTCTTATATTATTGATACAAACTAGTTGATCCTTGCAAAATCAAGAGACTTCTTTCCAGCATGAGCATTCCCAAAGAAGTTGTTCATGTAGTCCTGGAGCACAACTTCCCTGTAACGGGCCAAACCATCTTTCTTAACCACCTCTGGCAATGGACCTATCCTTTCTGTAGCTATTGGCATAGTAAACACTGGAACTGATACCCTGGATTGGGTGCTAGTTGTCCTAACTCGGTGTTCAGCACTCTTATACTTCCCATTGCTCAGTATCTTACATTAACAGAAAAAAGTTATCAGAAAAAGAAAATAAATTGTGCACTGAAAGTGTAAAGATATTCAATTATAATCTATAATGTAAGGTGATAGCATGGGTGAGCCTGAAAAATCTCACATAGTTAGCTTAAAACTTAAATAATATGAAAGGATAATATTTAAGTCTTAAGTCACCTATATGAGTCTTTCAAGCCAAGTCCATCCTATCATATGGTGATTAGTTTATTGACCTAGCAATAATTAACTTAAAAACATATGAATCATAATTTTTAACTGATTGATAGTGTAAAAAATTTACAATAATAATACATGCTGATTAAACTCTATCAGAAATAACTCTACTATTGTTACTGGTATGTGCTCATTTGTTTTATTCTTGAATAAAATGTTGTTACTAGCTATATTATGATAGTATAGGCTTCAACCCATAAAATGATACTTATAGTTGAGTTATCTGTTTAAATCTTGGATTTGAGGATATCAAACCTCTATAGTATCACCAATATTGATGACAAGAGCTCCAGGGATTGGTGGAATTTCCAACCACTCTCCTTTTCCAGCATCCTCATTTTCTTCTTCCACTTTGATATACAAGCCTCCAATGCCATCTTGGAGTAGCACTGTGATAGCTCCCATGTCAGAGTGACGCCCTACACCCACTGTGAGCTCTGGATTTGGGCATGCTGGGTAGTAGTTCATGTTAACCATCTTCAGACCAAGAAGGCCCTTGATTTTTGAATCATCTAGGGCAACCCCGAGCCTACCTATCAAGGCTTCCACAATGTCTCTAACCATTTCAGATGATAACTTCAAATACTCAAGTGCAACTTCCCTGAAAATATAAAAAGAAATAATATAGACTCTTGATGTTATTGACGACACTTTTAATCAATTTCTTATGATATCGTAACTTCATATAGTATGGCAATAAATCATGAATAAACAACCAAAGTCAGTGAGTACTAGGATGTTAGCTAGTAGTTACACTCATTGAATAAAAGATAAAATTTTAATTTTAAATCAAATACTTTGAAGGGAAGTGAGAAATTAGAGAGGAGGGGGTTCACATATAAAAGAAAAATAGAGGAAAAAATATAAAAAGTTAATATAATTATTTATAATTTTGTCAAAGTTAGGAGTGTATTTGCTCACCTGACATGAACATAGGTCTACCAGGGAAGACAAAACATGTGCTTTTAGATTATAAATTGTTAACTTTTATAATAATTACTTAAAGTCTTATTTTAAGATGATTTTTATCAATTGATAGTGTAAAATCTTTTATAATGACAATGCATGTTTATAAACTCGTAAATCATTCAAATATTAATTTTTATACAGTGATGGAGTAATATATATATATATATATATATATATATATATATATATAGAGAGAGAGAGAGAGAGAGAGAGAGAGAGAGAGAGAGTAAAGTGGAAGGAAGATCATATACTTGCACTGATTAGGCCAGTGTTGAAGAGCTTCTTCATCACTACTATATACCATACTAATATAGTCTTTCCATTCCAAGGCCTTCTCTTTCTCTGGCACAAAGCTAGTCCCATACTTTACCCTAGGGCTAGGGCTGACCCCAGTGCAGTAAACAGCTTTCTTCTCTGGTGGCAAACTGAAGAATGTGTGAGCTGCATCTTTAAGTGATTCCAATAACTCCAAAGGCACACCATGATTCACCACCTGAAAGAAGCCAAGAGTCTCAGCAGCTCTAGCAATCTCATCCACCACTTTCTCATGATCTGGTCCATTGAGCTTTGACAAGTCAATGGGTGGAGCATCACATGTCCTTGATTCTTGCTTGTTGATTCGTTCCTGTGGATGTTGTTTGTACCTTTCTGGCACCTCTGATACACCCAAGTCTACCAAACCTTTCACGCCATTGCCATCTCTCACCACAAAATCATACAAGGAATTTGAGGAGTTGAAACTTGGAGACATGGCTAAGTGAAGTTTGGTTATGGAATAATTAATATGGTTTGTGCAAGTGTAAGGTACAGTGGAAATTGCTACGATTAAATGCCAAAGCCCAAAGGCCTAGCTAGTTCCTATATATAATGGAATAACGTGTGGTAGGTATTGCTGTTTTAAATAAAGAAAAACTCATCTGTTGGGCAAGATTCAGGGCATCGAAGAAAGTAAACGTATTAAAAAGGCAACCATTAGGTTTCGACTTTAGAGTATTAATGTATTATATATATAATAAGTATCTTACATTTCTAACTGTGACACTAATTAAATACTGGAATCAACGTAATGGGATTTAAATAAAATAGAAGTAGGAATTAAGATTCAATAATAGCAGAAACGCATGAAGAAAGACACAGCAGTAGGTGATTTATTTAAATATTGGCTTAAATATATTTCAACTTGGTGTAAAAAGCTTTGTCTGCTTTTAATTCTTGCAAGAAAATTGTTACTTTTAATCCTGATATTTTCTTAGTATTTTTTCTTATTTCCTATCTTTAACTAGTGTTGAAATTATTAGTAACGTTTTAAAAAATTAAAAATTATTAAAAAAAAATTATTTATCAAAGTGTCAAACAAACTTTTCAATTAAAAAAATTTAAAAGCTAACTAAAATCTTGTTGAATATAGTCTAACAAAATGAAAAATGATAATTAAGATAATTAAGGTAATGAAAAATATTTTAATTTTTTTTAATTAGATTAATTTTAAATAAATAAGATAGTTAATTACTACATATAATTTACTTCCATAGTTATTTTTTTTTACTATGAACAGTGATTTTTATAGCTTTTTATATTTTTCTTACTTTTCAATTCACTAATTACTTTGAACATTAATTGTACGTTTCTAAAAATAATTTACTTATATAAATTCTTTATTTTGAGTGATGATAGACCTACAACAGTTTCTGCAAGAAATTGTACAATGAATTACATGTGGATAAAATAAGAGATACAACAAATAGCTAGAAAGGTGTTATCTCTTAATAAAATAATATGAAATTTAAAATCTTTCTTAATTAAATTAACCCAATTAATGTTGCAGATCACGTTTATGATTGATATCAAATTTGAAATTTTAAAAATAACACTACTCTATCATCACGTTCTTGTCCCAAAGGAAACCATAAATGTTCCGTCATTGTTGTACCGTGAAACAACCATGATCGCTCTACCATTATTTATGCATGTACCACGAAGCAACTAGGAATAGGATAATTCAGCATTGTAAATAATTCTGTCATTCAATCTCTCATTCCTCCAAAAGGCAGGCAACACTCTTAGAAAGCTAGCTTCACGATACAGTCACTCTTTATTTGTTAATGACAGTGTTCATGGTTGCTTCCCATAACAGAAATGGCAGAGGTGGAGGCAGAAGAGACCAAGAAACGTGGAAACCTAATTATCTTTTTTTTTGTACAAAAAAGTAATTAAGATTCGAACACATGATTATTATTTTTTTCTTTTTTATAGTTCTTTATTTCTATTCTGCAAGGCAATTTTTACCTTAGATGACTATGCCGAAATAGAGATAAATGTTGTAAAATTATTTTGTAAAAGTTATTCTAGAAGGTAAAAATTTCCTGCCGAAAAAAAATATATTATCTTCCAGAATAACAATTGGATGATACAAAATTGTTTCAAAGTGGTCATTCTGAAAGATAATATTTTAGCTTTCGGAATAAAAATAAATATTCCAAAATTATTTCAAAAGGTAAAAATTACCTTATGAAATACAAATAAGTGTTTTAAAACTATTATGAAAAGTAAAAATTACCTTTTGAAATGACCATTTTAGAATAAAGTGTTCCAAAACTATTTTGGAATAGTCTTTTTGTAAGTTAAAAATTCACTTCTAGAATGTGTCATTGTGAGGAGGGTGGGGGGTTTGGTGCAGTGGAGGACGAGATTGTTGTCGTCGCGAGAGGGTGAATGAGGTGGTGCGATGTTAAGGACAAGGTTGCTGTTGTTGCATGTGAAGGAGGTGTTGTCGTGATACGAGTATGTTTGTGAGAGAGGTGTTATCGCGGATGATGATAAGACTATGATTAGTCTGCGGGAGGTGTTAGGATATATTAGTCTTTTCAAATATTTATGGGACGTACATGATACAATATGAAAGATACATGATTTAAATGCCATAATTAAAAGGGAAATTTTTGTAAAACTAAAAATAGAACCCAATGCAAAAAAAAAGGATGCATCCATTAAAAAATAGAAAAATGTGGAGCAGCCCATGGGAATCCGGAAAACAACAGAGTCCAGAATTAGCAGTGGACAATCCATGCAAGGCTCTAGGGCCGTTAAGCATGAAGATAGAATAAATTGTTACTTTCTACACTAAAAACTACTTCCTGCACCATTTTTGGCTTCTTTGTTTTTATGGGCAAATGTAAGTTGTTAATTGTTAGTATTTTATGCACAGGAGAATCAAACCCTCATCCTTTATCTCCCTTACTTCTCCTTTTCTGCTTCTGGATTGGCTAATTTGGAATGTGAAATTTCATTTCAAATTTATTACACCTTTTACATTCTGGATTGGTCCATTCGAAAAGTAAAACAATAAAAATGCAGGAAGCAACTTTTCGGGTGAAACAAGCAACAACCATATCTTAATATACCCAATAAAGTCCAATATTGTCAAAACAATTTTAAAAGGATAAAATGTATATCAGGTCTCTCAATTTTTTGTCAAAATCAATTTTAGTCTCTATATTTTAAAAATAATAACTTTGATACTCTATTTTTTTTTTATAATTGATGAATTTTATTCCTTATCCTAATATGATAAGTTCCATAAAAAGAACAAGAATCACAAATTATAAAAATATAAGGACTACTAAAACTTGCATGTTAAATAGGTATACTTTAAGATAATTTTTTAATATTTTTTTGTGTTTTATTCACTTTGATTTTTTTTAAATATTTTGAACTTTTTTATGTAAAGAAATGTTATTCTTCATCAAACAAAAACAAAGCAATCCTTGTGCGTTACACACCTAACCAAGACTTGTCCAAGAATCAAAACTTCAGCCATTTCAGAGAATGTTTAAAATCAACAACCTTAGGAAATTTTTTTTCCCAAAGTATTGTCTTTGTCGATCATTAAATTCGTCCAATTTGTTGCCTTCATCGGGTGCAAGACGAAAAGGAAGAAGAAAGAGAGTGAGGAAGGTCTCAGCACACAAAGAGAAAGGAAGGAAGTGGAGGAGGAGGTATAAGAGACACTCAAGGGCATTCTTGCCCATTCAGGTTGTTCTAAAATCCCTATGGTGTGCAGGAAGCAACTGCCTCAAGAAGATAGAAGATAAGACCAAGTTTTAAACCGCTAAAAACGCCCAGCTCAATGCAAACTTAAATATGGGACTTCAATCAACATGTTATATTACTTTCTTTTTTGTGTGTGTGTCTTGGGTGTTACAATTTTTTATCAATTACTCTTGTACGTTGAACTGTACGTTAAGAAATCAATTGGATAAATTAAAGCTATATATATTGCAAGAAAAAATGGATTATAATATACTAATAATTTAAAAAATTTATATTGCTATTCAGTCATAATTCATTTTCTATGATAAGATTATTGACTTTTATGATAATTATTTTAAAAGTTAAATCAACAATGATTTATTTTACAGTATATATTCATTTTTCTCAAAAAGAGAGAAAATGATTTTATTGGTAATGTAAAAAATTTTATACAATTATCAAATCACAACTTATCATATACGATAAATTTATTGACCAAATACATGGATCAAATAAAATATATGAGATTGATTTAGTTTAACCATTAATCTCAATTCTCAATTTTAAACCTTGAGTATAAAGTTATATTAAATATGTAGAAGAAAAAAACTTTATCGATCATTATAGTTTTATCTACCCTTAGACAAAATTATTTTATGAGAAAGATACATGTAATTTGTAAATAAATATTTTTTTTTTAAAAAAAACTACTTCTACCATTCTTTTAACTTTTTTCTTTTGTTCACGACCTCCTCCAAATGTCTCGTATTCTTTTACTCGTCTAAAACAATTAATTATAAATTATATATCTAACGAAAATAACAGGATTAGTTATTATGCCAACAATTACTTTGATGCCCAAATTTAATGTCGTAGTTAGAATAAATTAAATAGATCCTCATACATTATTTACTATTAAATAAGAAGGTCACAGCAATTAACCATTTTTTTTATGGAAGAATGTTTATAGATAATTTTTTTAAAAAAATAAATAGTATTGTATGATGTGATATTTAGTTAGAATACAATATCTTTTACCCGCTCAACCGTTATACTCGCACTTTGCACATGGAGTGCAGAATTATCAACTATAACACAACCATATAAATAGATATTTTGTTGCATTTAATAACCCTTTCTGCGTACATCTCTTTTTCTTTGTCTGAATTGTATTTTGGCTTGTTTTCCCTCCCGTGGCCAAGTCTATGAAGTGAAACAGACAAACCCTGAGAATAATACGTTACGTATCCCATAAGAAAATATAAAAGGCTTGGCTTTATGATTTGCTATAGCTACTTTTATCTTTTATAACATTTACGTTATCTAATTACAAGTGTCAAAGACAAAATAAAATTGACCACTAAGCATGCGTACTCTCAGTCCAACCTCATCTTTACATCATCAAGTATTTAAAGAATACGTAATTCGGCATTGCTTTATTACTTATCTAATATATGTGTCATTCGATAACTTTTTTTAAAAAAATATATTTTATGGTACAACATTTCAAAAATATATTAGAAATCACATATTTTAACTTGTACGAAAAGCATTTTTTATAAAAAAAAGAAATTCCAACTTATTAATTAAAGACTTTTGACTTGCCTTTTAATTTGCTGATAAGAAAAACAGAGACATGTCCTTTAGTCTCTCTCCCACAGACGCACTCACTAGAGAAGACGATAACAATGCAAAAATTCTTGCGAACTGTTTTTTATTTTTCTTTTCTTTTTTTTGTGGTCAAGTTTATGATTTTACCTTCGTTTTTAGTCTTATTATTCTGCATTAGAGAAGCCAAAGCTTTTGCTCTTGCAACTAAATACGTCCTTTTAGGTCATTTCGGTTGTTGTCTTTGTTTATTATGTGCATGATCGATCATTTTTGAAAGTGACATTTGTTAGTGCTAGTGTTTTAATTGTTGCTTGTAATCCATCCATTAGTATTCACGTACTGGTCGATCATAGTAATAAGTTAACCCTTAGTTTAGAAGAATTGTCGTTTCTCATTCCATGGTTTGCATCGAGGTGCATGGTGACTCGACTTTCAACAAACAAAAGAGTAGTCTTTTCTTTTGAGGATGAATTTGCACCGCAAAATAAACCAGCTTAGCCCATCATGGGCGTGAACCTCTACATATACACACACACAAAAGGTAGTTAACTCATATAGACTTTAAGAGTTCCAATGCCAAAAAATACAGAACTTAAACTTTTGAAATAGTTAACAAAAGAATACAACAAAAAGAACACTGTTATTATATGGAAATATTTAATCTATTTTTAAGTTCTTCTATTAATAAATAAATGAATATACATAGGAATTATACATGGATTATTTCCAATAGAGTTATTGAAACCGTGTTAGATATGCTATGCATACACTTGAGCGCATTCAGTTTATATATATATATATATATATATATATATATATATATATATATATATATATCTTTTTCATCTCGGTTGATTTATGAGGCTGAGCCCTGTAGCTGGAAATTTCAATTGCATCATGATTACTCGACAAACAAAGTTTAGCGTTGATAGTTGGCTATCATTATTTCTTTCTTTTCATTTTTGCATGTCTGTCAGATATGTATTCTTTTAAGTTTTAAGTAAAATTGTAGATTTAAGTATTGTGAATAAATAAAATACAATTGGAAAGAAATATTTTATTAAAGATAATTAGTTATTTTTTTTATGCAAATTAATTATCAGTAAAATTGATAAATATTTTATATCAATGTTATGATAACCAATAAATAAATAAATGTTACATAAAGTTGGTTTAAGAGTAAGATTGCTGAAATTTAAGTTTTAAGTCTATTTAACAAAAAAAATATTTCTATTAGTTTATAAAACAAATTACGGCCATATATTTTGACAAAAAAGTTCAACATATATATCTTTGTTTAAAATAAAAAGTCTCTCACTTTAAGTCATACTCACTGTGAATTGAACAAATCCTTAACAAAATGTAAAGGACTAAAGTCATTTACATTATTCCTCGTTGCTCAATCTTGTAATGAACGGCAGGCCATATATTGCATATCTTTTTCTCACATCAGGATCGTCAATTTTGGAAAGCAGCGTAGAGTTTCAATTTGACTTTGATCTTTATGTTTTTTTGTTGTTGTGTAAATTGCTTTTCGGTGGACAAGGACAAAGAAACCCTAATCAGTGTTAGCCGTAGATTCAGACAACTCGCAATGGGATGTGATTATGGTCTTTCATGTTACCCCTGGTCCGTTAATCACATCTAATGAGTATTAATGAGGTGTTTGTAATATTGACATGCCTAAAACTTAGGATGGATTTGGTTGCGATCAAATACGTGAACAAAAGGCGTGGAAGAGAGGGGAAGTTCACACATTGTGGTTATTCGTGGGAGTCACATGTATTTTTTATCCCCTCTCAGTTGAGCAGATTGCAGAAGAAATTTGCATTGTTCATTAAACTTTCCCGTGTTGTCCTTCTTGACTCTCCTTGTGAGTTGTGACTTAATTGCAGCAAGTTTTGATAAAGGATAAAAATGTATTTTAATTCAATATTAATTATATTTTCCCCACCTATTAAACCGCTTTAATTTAAATATTTATCATTTATTTTTCTTTATTTAATTATCTTCAACAAAATGACTTATCTTTTTACCCAATTTCTCTTCTCTTCCCACAATCAAATGTACCCTGGAGAATAATTTTCAATAGATTTAGGTCAATAGTAGACAAATTCTTAAAAAGAGAGTGTGATTGACATTCTTTCTAAAAAATATTACTTTTTAATTTAATTAGTACAATATCTTTTTAGAGAAGTGTTAGGAACACACTTCTTTAAAAATATTTTTTTTAATTAATTGAAATTTATGGAGAGTTACAAAATCATGATAATTTTATTTTTAATAAATTTCAATCATTATATGAGTGTGTTCTTTGAGTATCTCATATAATTTTGATCCTCTACAATTTTAAATTCAAAATTTTTGGCCTTCTATTTCTATTCACATGACGATTATGTGAAAAAGGTTAAATGAAGTAAAAAATAAAAAAAATACATTGATAGGAATTGAACTCAAAATCTTTTAAACTATATTCGACAAAACATTTTAGCTAATTTTTGATTTTTTTATTAGCTGAAAAGCTCATTCCATTTTTTGGTAAGTAAGCTTTTTACCTTCTATAACGTTTCTTGAAACACTATTTTAAGTAGCGTTCTTTAAAACATTAGTTTCTAACTCTTAACTTTTTATATTTTCTTTCATTTTTATCTTCAATATATTTATTGATTTTCTTATTTCATTTTTTAAATAAATAATTGCATTATTATTTTTTTATCATTTTTTCAGCTATTTCAACATCTAATTTTATCAAAC
>PYAF01005831.1:996302-1016425 GCA_007407185.1 Glycine tomentella | reverse complement strand
TTTTTGGGGGGGGGGGGGGGAGAGGGGGAGCTGTGTTTTATATATAAAACATCTTATTCAACAAGTTGTCTATGGTATATTTAGATTATGCATAATAGTATCATAATGGGTTAGTTTTAACTTTCATGATAGTCAATGTTGGTCCAGATGAATTCAAGAGGGGGGTGAATTGAGTTTTATAAAATAATTCAAAATTTAAAATTAAACTCAAAACAATAATATAGAGATAAGAGATAAAGAAGAGACAATCAATTTTAACATGAAAAACCCAATTGGATTAAAAATCACGACGTTCAAATTGGATAATCAATCCAATGGACAACTCCACTATGATAATTTTTGTGTACTAGAGTTTCTAGTATCCTAGTTTCCTAGTCTACCCTTACACAATAATTATCCTAGCTGATATTCTTGTTTCCGAGCAAAAAGCTCTAGTCTCAATTCACCAAGAATAGAGACAAACTAATATCATTGTTTCCTAGTCAGACTGGTATCCTAGTTTCCCAGTCAAAAGTCACACGTCTCAATTCACCAAGAACAGAGAACTGGTATCCTAGTTTTCCAATTGCGACCTCTTCCAAAGTCAAAAAGAAGAATACAAATAATGGTTAGCTTTACGCTTCTACTCCTTAAGCAAATAGGTACTTTTAAATCCTGATGGAGAGTTGAAGAATCAGACTTGCCAAACTTAAACTCTAATATTATTTAGAATGGAATGCATACTCTGAACACCAAAATATATTTCTATTTATACTAATTTAAAGATATGATTTTAACTAATTTTTGAATGCAATGCTAAAGATATTCTATTATATTATGCAATGCAATTTTAAAAATATTCTATCCTATTTTTTAATGCAATCTTAAAAAATATTTTATCTTCTTATACAATGCAATCTTAAAGCAAATATCTTGGCAAGATCAATTTTTTAATTTCCTTACATAAAATCTAAAAAATAAATAGAAACAAATCTTCTTAATTTCATATCATCTTGAATGATATCAATCTTCAGAATTCTTCAAATAATCTTTTCAATTATGTTGATCTTCATAAATCCAAAATATCAGTAACTTTAAAATATCAAAAATCAAATAATTATCATTAGTGCAGTGAATCTAATATTATGACATTCATTATTTGTTATCTTAAAATTTTATAAATCTTTTTATGCATTAGATATTCAACAAATATCCTACACTGAATATGATAAATTTTAAATCATAGACACGATTTTAAGACGAGTAGTACTAATTGTACCATTTTTTACTCAATTTAATTATCATATAGCTTGTTTATTCCCATCCCTTCTAATCTAGCTTGTAAAATTCTTGTATATGGATTCAAGTGCGCACAGATGCCCACACACACTTTTTCACTCTTACTCTTTATAAAGCCTTTTCTTAGGATTTTTAGTGAATTTTTTCTTCTTCAGACTAATTAAGCCTAGATTGGATCATAATTAGCTCGAGTTAAATAAATCCATGTCTATTTGAACTCAAAATGTAAAGTCCAAGTCTTACATTTGATTAGACAGATTTAAGATTAGCCTAACACATTTTATCACCTCTAATTATTATATATGCATGAGACAATGAGTTCAAAAGTCACTTTAAGCACCCTCTTCATTTTCAAACCTTATTTTCAAGTATCACATGAGGACCATGTCAATGTGTTAGAATACAGTGGAATGACACATGTTAGACTGTATTTAATTGATTTTAAAAGTATGAGAGTTTCATTTAAGCAAATCAAACTCAAATCAAACTATAACAATTAAAATTGCCCATTTAATAAACTACATGACCAAAAATCCAAATAATTCATTTGTTTTCTTTCACATCTAAAATAGAGGGCACTTACACTGTTCTTTTTAGTTTATTTCCTGTCAAGTTCTTTGGTACCCGTACAAACTGATCTGTTCTATGTTCACCTTGTAAAGCTTCCAGAAACAAATTTAAGAAAAGGAAAATAATCCATGTGTCTTCGATAAAAAAGAAAAGAAAAAGCACAACACAAGACCAATGAGAAACACTGACCAATGTACTTGACTGTGAAGAGAACAACAACACAATTAACATTACAATCCTATACCAATTATTGTCTGCAAACAGAAAGGAAGGTTAGATTGCTTGTTCTGAACCGAACCCTCTCAAATCAACGAAGAATTTTCAAATTATGAAGCCAACCAAGCTTACGAGAGCGCGCGTAGAAAAAAGAATAAAATAAAATAGTGAGACAAAATATGTTTTTCAAGGTGGGGACAAAAGATCTTATCAACATGGATGATTTTGTCCAGCACAATCTATAGCCTCTTCTTTAGTGGGGCCCACAAAAGATTTGCTGTCACATATTTCTCTATATAACATCATCTCCAATTCCCTCCCTTAAGTCCACCTTCTCCTCTCTCATCTACTCTCTTTTGTTTTTCTTTCTTCATTTCACGCCTTCTTTTTGCTCCCTATTTCACATTGTTGAGAACCCTTCATTAATTTTTTTCTAGGGTTAAGGAAATTAACCTAATAGCTCTTAGCACATTGCCTTGTTCTTGCACTTGGAAGAACATGAAGGAAAGTGGAAGGAAACAAGGTACCATGTCGCCATGTGCGGCATGCAAGCTTCTTCGAAGGAGATGCACGCGAGATTGCGTGTTTGCTCCTTATTTTCCTGCTGATGAACCCCAGAAGTTTGGTAGTGTTCACAAGGTTTTCGGGGCTAGCAATGTAAACAAAATGTTACAGGTACAAGCTCTTATGCACCTCTCCCATCTCTATCATCGTATCCTCGCATGAAATCTCTGTCGTTTTCATGAAAATATTTTGTTGAGCAATACTTTTTTTAGGACCTATTCAACTTTTGCTATACATTGAATGCTAAGCAGGATTATATAAGCTGTGCATTTGACAAATATATCCATGGTTTTAATTTTTTAATTACGGTTTGCTTTCATGCTAGCGGCTGCATTAAGTCACGTTTATCCCTAATTATTTTTCCTTTTGGTGCTAATCCCTAATTTTCTTTAATATTGCTAATGGTAACACAATTGCCGCCACAATTCAAACCATGAATATATATATATATATATATATATATATATATATATATATATATATATAAGAGAGAGAGAGAGAGAATCATAATATATTTTAAGAAATTGATGAAAAGATAAAAAAAGGATGTTACTAATTTTTGTTCAAACTGTAATTTAATACTTTTTTTATAAGTAACTTTTTTTTTTATAATAATTAAGCTAAATGAATTTATTAGTGAAATATAGCACTCTTATGATGATGACAGCTCCTTGGCATATCTTTTTCCAAGTTGCGTAACTTTGTTATTAAGAAAGACAAAGTATTTTGCCAATCTAAAACCAAATTAGTGAAATAGAGCACAAGCAGTGCTAGTGTTTTTGGGAATAAAAGGTGTAACACTGCTACATACAGCCATCCATCTATATCTAATAAACCAAGTAAAGGTTAATCCACGTACAAAGCCCATATAGGAAATCAGAGAAAACTGAGTGCATGTTTGACAACACGGTGAGTTCAACTAACTGTGATTTTCTGAAGCAACAAATAATTGTTTTTGTATTGATTTCACTATAATTTTATATTCAACATGGATTCCTACCATCAACCCAAACACACTAATCTGCATCAGAGCTCAAGAGTCATGACATTTATCTATGTCTGGTAGATCTTTACATACTCGAATGAAATTAATAATAACAGCATATTTAAAAATTATCAATTTCCTATCTGCATATTTCTTTACCTAATTAAGTATTTGAGTTTAAAGTATGGGCAATTTATAGATTGACATGCTCAACATATATATATATATATATATATATATATATATATTGATTCTTTGCTAAGTATTTATTTTGAAAACTAGATATCTAATTAGCGTCATAGGTTAGCTTTTATATAGTGTTTTTGGTAATTAACTAAATTTTTTAGAATTATTTCTTGTGGGAAGCAATTTAATTTGAAATAAATCTGATTCTTAAGAAGAAGAAAAATCTAAGTTAGTCTTTTACGTTTGTATTTTCAATTCATGACCTCATTCTTTTTCATTTTGCCACTCTCTATCCTTCAATTAGATTTTGGGGTTGAATTATATATACTTCGGTAATATATAATTGTATATACTACTTTTATATTAAAAAATTGTAGAGATCATTCAATAATCCAATATTTATAACATGCATATATAGTTTGTTTTTTAATTTAAAATATTTAAAAATATATTATTAGTTAAAAACTAGTTTAAAATGATCGATTTTCAATATACTCAGTTACATTAAAATTATTTTCAAAATAACTTTAATTTACATTCCTAGTTATTAAACAAATTTAGATTAGTTTTGATGGCTATGAACCGCCTCTTAGAAGAGTGAGAGAAACAAAGAACAAACTTTATACTCAAAAGATGAACCAATAATATCTATACTTTTTAGCTATTAATTAGGTGAAGGAAAGTGATTGATTTTATGTCTAACAACTTGGCATATAATTTCGCTTTGAGAACTGAAACTAGCTCTAGGGCCTAAGTAAACTTATTTTAACTGCCATTGTCAAGACTTTGAATAAACCGTATATACTAACACAAATTCCAAAAGTAAATCGGTTCCCCTCTCCTCTCCACATGTTTCTAATTTCCTTAATTGAAGAGGTTGTTAGAAACATCTGATTTAGCATGTCCTGAGTCTTTTTATTACTAGCATATTAATATTTGTATATTCTTTTGGTGAATACTATATATAACGAGTTTTTTAATTTTTTTCTAATTAATTACTATCATATTAATCTATACTATAATGAGCTATTATTCAATTTCTTAAATTGAAAGTTGTTGTCCAAAGAAAAGTAAAAAAGGATATCATTCTTTTGTTTCTCCCATATTTACTTCCGTCGTTATAGTGGTTAATTACAGTTGAGGCAGGCCCTACGGTCGGCACTTTTAATTAACTTTATATAATTCTCATTCTTTGTTAAAGTAAGGTACTACAGTACTAATAATACCCCATATGATTCCTTAGAGCATATAAAGAGACCAAAGGATCATATGTATATAAATTAGCTTTACCACTTGAAGCCATACGCAGTGTGAAGAGGATAAAGTAAAAAAAAAAAAAAAAATCTTAATCCTCATCATTACATGGTGGTTATATGTATCCCAATTTGTTCAACATCTCTCTTTATGACCACCGCTTGGGCTTGGCTTTTAGTCTTGGACTCCTTGGGCAATGATAATTTCGGAAAAAGGAAAGTTTTAGTATGCTCAACTTTTCCTTTTGTCTTTAAAATCAGGGTTACATTGATAGAGACACATTAGTAATGTCCAAAAGTGATGTTGATTCCCCAGATAAAGATGTTTCAACCTGTGAATAAATTAATATTTAAAAAGTTAATTATTTTGTAAGCATGATACCTTGATGACATATTGGCTTCTTCTTTACTAGCAAAATAATCATCATAATTGGTACCAAGCATGGACATAAATGTCATCTTGGTATTTATTTAATGATGTAACAAAATTAGAACCCATTAATCATACCACAAAGAATGTATTGCTAATCCACCTTGAATATCCATTTGTTTACCGATAAGATTGCATAATTTTTAAGTCAAAAGCTTAATATTATTACCCTTTAATTGCCCTAATTCAAGGATACGTACTGCTGCCAAGAATCAATTGAAGGGCTGCCCATTTTCGGTTATGATATAGTAGAATCAAGATTTCAGTGGCTTGTTGAGATGTAAATTGTATTTCAATTTTTAAAGTATTATGATTCTGAAACTAGTGTACATTATATTGTCTCTGTAGTCAACTGTTTAATATTATTCTTTTCCCCTCCAAAGTAACCAACTTCAACGTGCACCATATCATCCCCTTTTTGACTAAGCATGGGATCAGTTTATATCCAATAACCCATTTGATTAATTTACATCGTAGCCCTCGATCACTACAAATTCAAAAAGCTAGTCTATGCATTTTGGTCAAAAATTCGCAAGTGTATGGCCTCCTCATCGAAGCTCAGTTTTATTTTTTCTCCTAGTGATCTGTTTTGGTACGTAAAGGGTTTTTTTCCCTTTAATTCTATAGCATTTATATGGGGACACATTTATGCTAGCCACATATAAAATATTTTCTTTTCTTTTTTCTTTTGCTGAATGGTTGAACCTCACTATGAGCAGACAATCATTACCCTAAAAGTCAATTAGACACCAATTAACTATCAAATGTCATGTATTATGATATTTCACTTTATATAATTGAGATGCGTTATTCATTTAATAATTCATATAACAATTTATATAATATCGTCTATTTCTCTCCACCATATGATTTATTGTATCTCAAGTTAGCATCTCACTAAATTTGATCGTTTTGTGTCACTTCATTATATCATTTATTGCATCATCTCATAATAACCTTTCGCCTAATTGTATATTTTGTTATATAATTTATTGTACAGATAATATTTTTCTATTATGATTAGATCATTCTTATGCGTGACCTTTTTAACTGTTTTATTTTTTTAATCAAAATTGGCAGGAATTACCTGAGCACCAAAGATGTGATGCAGTTAGTTCAATGGTATATGAAGCCAATGCAAGGGTGAGGGACCCTGTGTATGGATGTGTGGGAGCCATATCCTCTCTTCAACAACAAGTTGATGTGCTCCAAACCCAATTGGCACTAGCACAAGCAGAGGTTGTGCACATGAGAATGCGCCAATTCTCACTACCATCAGAACAACAACAACAACAACCCTCAGTGCTTCCTGAAGCCTCTAATTCATCATCAGAGAACTTGTACCACTCAAGCAGACTCTTGTCTTCACAAACCAAGTCCCTTTTTGGCATGGACATGGTCGTTGATCAGGCCAACATGGGGCAATCCTTGTGGTCATACTAGCTTAATTAATTAGGTTATGGCATGCATGCATGCATGACCTTCACTTTATTTATTTTTCTTATCATTACTATTACTATCACGGGCTTGCTTTATTGTCTGCCTCATTAGAACCTTTTTTTTTCTGCTTTGTATCCCCTTTACCCTAGCCTATTCTCATGACTGAAAGGACATCCATCTCTCTCTGCATTACCAAGAGATGATGATGATGATTAGTTAGCCTTGGTGTGTAAATGTATAAACTTGTAATTATGAGTAATCATATCATTTGTATTAAGTTGACTACATACTTTTTTACTCCATCTTCACTTTCTATCTAACCTTATGTGCTAAACAAAATCATTATGTTATAGGTATTGTTGCTGAATCTGAGTGAGAGGTGAGGAACAATATTAAAAAATGATTAATAAAGCTTGACCGCCGTGACAATATTTGATGTCTAATTAATTATCATTGGAAATTCAATGAACTACTTTTTCTTTTTATCTTTAGGCTAACACGATATTTTGATTATTATATGAATTATTTGAAAATTTTATATATTATTTAAGGGACTTCGATCCAAAACCAATTTGAAAAGAGAAAAACCCTATCTATGAGGCATTCACTGACTATTCCAAGGACCAAAAGCGAGGGAGAGCTTGGAGATTCATCTTTGACTGTAGAACTTGAGGATTCAGGTGCGGTTTCATAAGGTTCCATGGCATTATTTTCTATTCTTGCACTTTTATCCTTATTTTATTTTGGGTAACTCTAGGGAGGCATTTGGTAGTGGAAAAGTTTTAAGTTTAACGAGAATTTTAGATTGAGAATCTTAATTTCTCATATTTGATATCCGTTTTTAAAAAAATTATGGGAAAACGAGAATATTTTTTAACAAGTTTCTAGAGTTTAATTTTTCTTTTAGCAAAGTAAAAATATCATGTTACTCTTATTAATGTGATAAATAATTAAAATAACTTGTAAAAATATTATGTAACTTTTTAATTCTTAAGAAACTTATCTAAATGTTTTCAGTGACCAGCCAAATAGATTTTACTCGTTCCCAAAAAATGTGATTCTCAGGATTCATGATTTCCATAAATTATGATTCTCGAACATGTGATGCATAAAATATGTACTTGTTAAGGGCGAGTGTACTTACACAGTAACAACAATGAACTCAAAAGTTCAAATATCGTACCCTAGAGACTAGTTGTGTTCCCAAACAATCTAAATCGCATAAACTAAATAATTTTGGATTTTATCTTTAGTTGGAGATTGTTTGTGTTTGCGTTCAAGAAATAAAAATAAAGACAGACAACAATTTCAAGAAAAGATATGTATGAAAAGAAGTGACTAGGATTATGATTTCAAATGTATCATTTTTTTCCTAATTCATATTTTAATTAAGAACTCTCAGTTGTCATTTAATCACTTAATACATCTTATTTTAATTATCGACCCTATGGTCAAGGTTAGAGAATACTCTTTTCCCTAAATCAATCTTACATTGATCATTTGGGATTTAATATAGGATTAAAGATGAATAATAGAAAGGTTTGTAAAAAGAAAATTCATGCCACCAATTTGGTCATAAAGTTTTATGAATCATATCATTATATATGTTAGTTAATTACGAGAAGATGATCATAGACATGAAATTAACTAATAATTAGAGTATGATCAATTCCAATATAAAAAGTGAAAGCGATAAAAAAATATAATTAACTGAATAACATTGAAGAATTTTATTAAAAAGAGGAACTAGAGTGCATGAGTATAACTACATCACAATCTAAGTTCTAAGTCATAGAATAACATAATATCATACAATATTGCATTAGAAATGAAAGAGATCGAAAACCCTTATAGATCCAGACCCTAATCATTCTCGGTGTAGTTCTCCTTCTATCTTTTCTTAATTAAAGAATCAATGATTTAAATCTGACATGCGATCCTTTCAATCTTTAACTGGTAGATGGTGCAAGTGAACCACAGACGTACAAAATTACCGCATACGTATAAAATTATCATAGTTGTACAAAATTAACATGACTGTGATCATCTATTGGCTCCAAAAATTCAAGATTTTTAGCTCTTTTCCTCAAAATCTCTTAAGCGTCTCTCTTTCATAAACTTATACTGAATTGTGAGTTTTGCCAAATAAAATATATCAAATTACATAAATATGACATGAAAGCTCACATCAAAATACAATCAATTATAAGTTTATCAACTTGAATAAACTTCTTCCCTACCAAATGTCACTTATGAGTTTCTCCCTTTTTGGTTAGGTTAGGATGAACTATAATTGGTATCTTTTGTAATTTTCCCCCTCTAAACCTGTGTAAGTCAAAATTTATAATTGAAAAATTGGGGGTTGTTTTATTCGAGTTTATCAACCATATAGTTGTTGAACCTAAGGATTAATTAGAATATAGATTGGAAGCCTTGACGTCAATTTTTCTTGTTCTTAATTCATGTGACTAATAAAGTTTGATTGCCTAAGGGGGTGCAAAATTAGGAACAAAGGGTTTAATGCTTAAGGAATTAGGGTTTAATTAATTTAGAAAAATTAAAGGTAAATTGTCTAATAGGAACAGACTTACAGGGAAAATAAATTACATTGGGGAAAATCACTAGAGAGTTTGGTTTGATACCAAATTGCTTTTACTCATAAAACTCTTAAATATTTATTAATTGTTTTCTTATTTTTTGGTCGCTATTTAATTCCAAAAACTTAATTTAAGAATTTTTGAATCCTTCTTTCATTTTTAAACACCCAAGCAATTATTTGGTTGAATTGAGATTAAACCACCTTAATTAAATTACAATTGGTTGTACCAATTTTCTAATTAAGGTTAAATTTGATATATTATTTACTAATTCCCTAGCGATGTGTCCATCCAAAATCTCAACCATTTATTATATATATATATATATATATAATATTAATAATTACTGTAATAACTAAATCAATGATTTAAATGTTGGCCGGACCTAATACAGCTGGAGAGGAACAAGGTGAATTAGGTTTACTAGCCTTATCATTACGCAAAATCAAACCTGTGAAAGTTGGGGACATTTTCATCATTGGGCGTACATACGTGAAAGCAACAAGGGCAAAACCAAGACCTTAAACCCAATAGGTAGGGCAACAAGAGCACGCCCTACATAATAACAATTATACGTTCCTTATTTAGTAAGAATAAATATGCACATCGCTTTGATTAAATATTTAGAAGTGTTAAATGATTTGAAGCACTTTTAATTTACCTCCTCCGATGGGAAAGCAATACCTAAACCGTTAACTTCGCATTCACATTATATTGTATACTTTGTAAATATGTATTACTGTAAGTCTTACATAGATAGTAGCATTGCTTGAAGTGTGAACTTCAAGAAATCATAGAGTGACAATATAATTTGTCTTCTATTTAAATTATATAAATATAGCCAACCAAAAATAATTATATTAACTACTCTTTGACACTTTCTCTTTAATTAATTAAAAATTATTAAAATTTATAAAATAAAAAAATCTTAAAATATGACATGAGATTCACACAATTTAGTCATTTTAAGAAAATTTAAACCAATTAGAGAAATAGTGTATTAGAGAGTATGTTTCTAACCTTCCTTAGTTAATGATTATACATATTGTCTCCATCCCTAATTATAAAATATTGTTGACTAATTTATACTTATTAAAAAAGTTAATTAATTTAATTATTAACATTAAATATGTCGGTAACTATATTATTTTTTAACAATTATCCTTAAATAAATAATGTATGGAGAGAGCATAATAGTAGTGGAGTTATAATTTTTAAAATTAAATTCTTCCATTAATTCCCCGATTTTTGTGAGAAAAAATAGTTCATAACATTTATTATTTACGAACAAAATTAATTAAGATATTTTAGTTAAAAAAATAATTAATGCAATACACAATTAAAAAAAGTCTTGTAAAAAGGGATATTTTTTTAAAAAAATATTGTCTTATAAAAAGGGGCCGAAGGGGTATATAGGTTCGTGTTAAGAACACACTTCTCTTAATACACTATTATTGGTTAAATTTATTGAAACTACAAAATTATGAGAGAGTTATTAAATAAGATAAGAGATCAACATTTTTTACAAAAAAAAAATTAATTAATAAAAAAGTGTGTTCTAAAGAATGTATTACAAACATTTCTCATATAAACAAGTGTTGAGAATTCGAGGGGGATAAAGCACTAGGGATTTTCACCAATAGGACATGAGCACAATCACATAATGAACATGATACCACATTTAATTTAAAACCTTAAGATACTAAATTTGTGTGTCTTTCTCACTTATATCTTATTCAACTTTCTCATTTTTATCCAATGTAAGACTTCCCCTTCACACTTGAATTCCAAAAATCTTCCCTCAAATGTGATTCTTTTCCATATGGTAGATTTTCCTCAAGCCGAAGCCTTTTAAAATCTACTACTTGATCCATCAACAATTTCATTGCACTCATTTGAGCCGATCACCTAGTTGAACTATCGACTTTTATATCAATTGTTGATAATCTAAGATGGTTAAGACACCGAAAAATTATTCACTAATGAGACACGAGCATAACCACACAAGTAAACTTAATTTTACCCTCAATTCAAAACCTTAAGACAATAGGTTTGTGGGTCTTCCTCATTTATGTTCAACTAACCGTAAGTGAGAATTCACCTTCACACTTAAACTCTAGCAACAAAAAACTCAATGATAAGATATACTAGATCATCTCAAAATAATAATAGTTTTCAAATTGTTATTTTTGAAAAATCAACTTTTGCAAGTTTTTATTAAGGCCTTTTTTTATAGATTTTGTTGACGACTTAACCCAAATCAATTTTGTAGTGTTATTTTATTGAGGACTTAATATTAGAAAATTGATTGGGGGTAATTTAGGTTCCTTTATTCATGGACCAGAAAAAATTCCTTTTATCCAAATTATACACATATATATATATATATATATATATATATATGTATTAAGTTTATTTAGTAAAGAGGAAGATTTAGACAGAAGCAAATATAGTGTTGGATGAAGTAAAACTTTTTTCATTTTTTTTTTGACAAATTAACACAACGTTGTGTTAATTTTAATCAACAGAAACGTGTTTACATCGGAGGCAATGTTAACTAAATACAAAAAAGATATGCTTGTCCTTTCAATGGGTCGGTGTTTAAATAACAATAAAGCAGGTGTCAATAGTTTCTCTATTGGAATTATATTAGCAATGGCGGCCAACTTAAAACCCAAAACCAGATTTCCGCTTAGGCAATTGATAAACATACCCTCCTTAACTATATAATATACCTCCCTTTTCTAATTTTTCTTTATTAAATTTACTTAAATAACCCCACCATTTACCTCTCTTTCATCCATTCATCTAAGTATTATAAAACATATCTCTCTCACACACGGCACACCCCCCTGTAAACCCTGTAATAATACCCCCAAACCCCCAACGCAGCCTTCAAATCTATTTTCTTCAAGACCACCGTCAACACGGTCAGCGACCTCTTCATGTACAATGTGTATACAACTATGCAGTATTCTAATACATCAATTATTGCCTGCTTTTGCTCCCAACTCCTAGGCCCAGCATGATATCCCATTGTGGAGTTAATGACCCCAACAGTAACCCTATTGTCTCTCTCTCTCACACACACACACATATATATATATAAAATAGTTAAATGATAACTATTAATGTTCCTATTCGTCAAACCTCACTTACAAGATGCACCAAGAGTCTTGGAGACCTGATTAGGTCTCCCACCATGTTAAAAAATCATAAAAATAAAAAAAAATATCAACAGATAATATCAATCTCTCAATATTTAGCATCTAAATAAGTATGTGTCAAATAATTAACAAGTAGTGATTATTGCAGCTCTTGAAGGGAATGAACATCCGATATTTCATATGCATTTTTGTCTAAGATGATTGAAACGTAACAAAATTACTTTTCAAAATATCATATATGATTCTCTAGAAAGTAGTTTTTGAAATTATATGTATTTTGTTAAAACATAGTTTGAGAAATTATTTTACAAAATTGATATATGTTGTTTTAGAAAGCAATTTTCAGAACTATGTTTTAACAAAATCTACATAATTTCAAAAACTATTTTCTATATGTTTTTATGAAAAATAGTTTTTGAAATTGTGTATTTTCTTAAAACATAGTTGTTGAAATAACTCTCCAGACTTGATACATGTTATGGGAATCAATTTATAGAACTATGTTTAAACAATAAAAGGGTAAACTTGGTATAAAGGATTGGAGTGTACTTAGCAAAAATGGTGGTATAAATAGTAAGTGCAATAAATAATAATAAACATGACCAAACTTTCTACGTGGACTGATACAGCAGCAGAAAAATGTATTGGACATAGGCACCAACTATTTGGGCCTCTATACATGGGCTATATGATAATGCACACAATTTAATTTTATTTGAAGAACATAATGGGCCAATTTATTTAAACTTCTAAAAAATTATTCCAAAAAATAAAATTTTAAGAAACAGATATGAGTTGTTTTTAGTTGAAAATTGTTTTTTAAATAAATATATAAAAATTATAACTTTTTTTCATATTTTATTTTTAAAAAATCTTAAAAAACAGGCCCAATAAACACTAAGTTGGATGCTTACTAGGGACGAAAATGTGCATAATCTATTTACTTTTTTGGATGATTCTTTAAATAGATCCAACTTATTTAAAATTTAAGTGTAACTGCCTAAGTCTAACTACTAGTTATAATTTTTTTCTTTATTTTTTAAATTTGACCTGACCTTTTTAATTACATCACCTTGTACTACTAAATATTTTGTTGTTGATATTAATTTTTACCATTCGTATGATTTGCTCCAGAGAATTCCTAATCAAAATCCTGGTGGTGTCTCAGTCTTTCCCGTATATAAAATATACTCCACATTTCTTTTGTTGCAAAGTTTTTTAGGAAAATTTGTAATATAGTAACTTTTGGTTTTTAACACTCTTCTTAATTGTAAACCCGGATTCACGTTGCTTCAAAAAACTCTCTTCTTGTTTCTGCACTCTATCCTTTAATGATACATATACTCTTATAGGTGATCTATAAGCTTCTATGGAAGGGAAATAAAGTTTCCATATGGATGATAGATTGTTTGCAACTCTCCTCAAATGAGAAAAATTTGATCCTGTCAAATCTTTTTAATGGACACATATTTAAGTTTTTGGCTTAAACATTTTTTTTTCTTATAATTTAGCATTTTTTTTTCATTTTTGTCCCCGTAAGAAAAATCATTTTAGTTTTTGCAAAATTAGTTTGTTTTACTTTTCGTCTTTAAAATACTTTAAATAACACTTTGAACAGTAAAAAAAATATTTTGAACAGTGAAAAACTGCTATCTAAAATACTTTAAGAATGAAAAATAAAACAAATACATTTTATAAGGATTAAAATGAAAAAAATTGCAATGATGAAAATATAAAAAATGTTAAATTGTATAGACTAAAAATATATTTAAGGCTAAGTTTTTAATTAAAAAAAAGAATTAATAACACTTGATTATATGTTAGATAGAGATTAGTCAGGATCATGTATTATGTATTAGGTGATGGTTTAGAATCACCTAATAATTTTCTCTCATAAATGTTGTCCGATAATTATCATATATTCTTAGATTTTGGTATCATTTTGAGGCAATTATATAACATTTCTTATGTTTTTTAACTTTGTTTTTGTTCATTTGAGTTAGGTTTGAATAAAAAGCTTGATTTAATTAGGATTTTCTAGTTTTTCCCTAATATGCTTGATCTTTGGTTTATCTCTTGCGTAATTGTAGGGGCTTTGTGAAAGCATGGACCAAACAATTGAGATGTCCTAAGATTGATTTAATTAAGGAAGGATCCATTCCATTGAAGTTTAGAGCTTTGGAGGACTTACAGAAGCAAAAGAAATAATTTTTGAAGTTTCAGCACTTAGTGCACCTGTGCAAGCAAATATGAAGGAATTTGTGCACTCGTGTAATGCTAAATCTGAAAGACAACAAGATTATGCACTCGCACAATAGGTTCGTGCACTTGTGCAAAGATCCATGAAAGATTTTCTTTCCTTATTTTATTTTGGGCTGGAACTTTTCTTTTATTTTACCCATATTTTTAATTAGGGAAGTTCTATTAGAGAGGATTATTACTATTTTTTTACATTTTAATTTTGGAGAAAGAAGACGGAGAAGAAAATGTTCTTGACAACTGAGATGCAAAAGGATTCAGTCTCCTTTCTCCATCAAACTTTCTTTTCTCATGGACTGGAACTATTTAAATCATTATTTTTACTTGAGCCATTTGATATTCTTCGGCAAAATTCCTCATTGATTTCGAAAACAAAAGAGAACTTAATACTGTTTAGATTTTACTCAGGTGATATAAAAAGTAAATACTTTTTAAATCACCTAATTAAAGAAAAAAAAGTGAATTTAATACTGTTTAGATTTTACTTAGGTGATTTAAAAAGTAAAAGATGACGAGAGTTGACGCGAAAATTTTGGAATACTCCCTCATTAAATTTTATATACTATTATAATAGAACATAATAGAAAGATTCTCAACTTTTTTTTGTATATATTTCTATAGTTCTCATCCATATAAAAAAAGCAATTTAAATGAATCATTTCTTAGTCTAATTAAGTAAACCAACCATTATGATTATCAAATATCAATATTGTTTCCCTCATACATAAAATAAATAAAAACTCTGCCGTGTTCAAATAGCTAAGTTGCAAAACAGAAATTTCGTTATCAATTTAGAATCCATCCAAGAAAGTACGAGCAAATCTCACAAAGCAAAAAATAAAATAAAATTGAAGAACTAAGACCAAACTTTGTAATATTTTTCTGGTCAGGGAAACTTATAAGAATCTTGGTATGTCAATGGTAGTCGCTTTATACTATCTTGACTGGCAAGTGCATTGTTAGACTTTTGGCCCCATATAAATTAAAATTGCTATGATTGCAACATTGATATGCTAGCTTGTACTATATAACCCATGAGTAGTGAACCATAAAGTACTTCAGTGCTTGAGGTGTAAACATATGTGGTCACGGAGAGAACTTTCTAATTTGGTTGCAGGAACAAGAATGTTGTCCTCATATTTTGGGTTCAAGTAACTTTATTAAAAAATATATATAAGAAAAATGGTCAACCAATAATAATTCTTTTTAACCCTAGCAAATCCAATGGGGCCTGAGTGTATGGCACTCTTTTGTTCTTGTAATTTCTGTGGGCCAAAATTGGAGGCATTTGATACGACATGCACTTGTCAATGACGACAAAATCCTCCTTGATTATCTTGATTTCACATTTGTGTATGGATTTAGTCTCAAACATGCATAAGGACAACAATTGAAAAATGTTTTCTAATTCATCAACAGTTATGCACTAATTTCCACTTCACTATAATCTTGCCTTCCCTTGGCTTGAAGGGACAATGAACTTGATGAGTATCTTTCCTAGGAGGAGCCCACTTGTATCTCTTCAAGGGTCCCATACTAATGCTCACTAACTCAATTTTATTATTATTATTTAAGGGTAACCTAGAAAGTTTAATGAATGAGGGATAAACAAATTATTCATTTTAATAAAGTTTTTTTAAGTTACAATTACGTACGGTTCCGTTGTGACTATTGTGATTGACGCGTTTTACAATCATAGATTGATGCGATTGCAACAACCATGCAACATGCATGTCGATCAATAATTCAAATTATATAAAAATTTAAAATATTTCGTGAGGTTGTTCATTTCTTCTTGTGTTTATTATTGTTTGAAGTACGTTGCCAACGATTTCAATTTGTTAATTCTTCGGTTATACAAAAAAAATTGTTATTTAATTGTTATTAAATTCTTGGCCATATTCTTAAATGATTTTTATGAAAACTCCAACCTCAATATATGAACACAAAGCCAATCTTTTACACATGGCACTGAGATGGAAATCCATTATGAATCATAATGCCAACAGGTCAACTTAGAGAGGAATGAGAATGTTTCTGCCACTGTGCTGGATTAGTGCTTTCTTACGATTGTAAGAATGCTTGCTTGTGACCCCCATTTACTTTATTTTTAATATATATAATTTTTTATTTGTTCCCCCTCTATTCAGGCTCTATATGAGTAGAAATTAAAAAAAAAGTTGATATATCAAGCTACGCTAGCTTGCTTGCATTCAATTTCCATAGGTGATGTTCAAGTTGGACTCGCATATATTGCAGTTACATGACTTTAGCACCGAATATTGACCATTTTTGCATTTGCTTTCCCCTACTAGTTTGACTTTTTATGCCATTTATGTGATGAACTTCTGTCAAAGCTAGCTAGCTTCACAGCTAATTTATATGTAATAGATTAATTATTCATTTTTCTAAACAAGCATGTTAGTATTTGAATGTTCATTGTTCACACATTCAGGTATCTTCTCATTTTTTTAACACAAATTAAAGGAAAGAGGCGAACTCCAATATCAAAGTTTATAGTAACTCAGATATATTAATGTTCAATTAATTTAGTTAGTCCCTTGAGACCTCACATGAACCTTAATAGATTGATCCAAACCGATGCAAGAAAATTTAATTTAAGACAAAGTTTCATATTCGACATGGCTTAGTAAAAAAACAGAAAAATAATGGTTCCGTGCAAACATGGGTATATTAGGGTTTAGCAAACTTTTTTTTGTGCTGAATTGGGCAGTATAATATGAATGTTTTATTATGTTCTATCAACCCATTAAAAAGATTATATGATATATCTGCTGTGGAAGTAGGTCAACATTTCTATTGGTAAATAGGCCCGTGGGGGTCTCTTAGCCATAGACTTGACTTTCACAAAGGATGAAAGGAGTTCTTTGATAATAGTCATTTTTGAGACTGGGAAATTCAAGAGAAAAGAAGACCGTCTCATCTTGCGAGATCTCTCCATGATAAAGAAATCCGTTGAGGCCGAGTAGGATAGCAAACTAGACAATGAACTAGAAGATATACACCACCGATCAAGATCTAGAAGGAACAAGGATACTTGTAGGTAGAATCTGAAAAGGACTATACTATGTACCACTTTCAATTACATAAAGTGTGTGTTAATATAGCTTAGTAATCAATATATTTTTGACTATGTAAAGCTTTTGGTTGCACTTGCAGTATAGGCCACGCCCCCACCAAGTTAAAATACAGAAGTTTAGAGGAATTACTTTTGAGTTTTAAGTCATTAATCAAAGGAATCAACCATAGTATATGCAAAACATCAAAACTGCAAGGGAAAATTCTATCATGTCACCAACTATTATACTACATCATCTAATTTTCATCTGTTTCTTTGACCAATGACATATTTGTGGTTTTGTTATTCCTGGAAACCTATAAAGAAAATAAAACTTAATTAATTCAAAGCTAATAAACAGATTTACATACTGTGCATACAGAATTTCTACGCTAAATATCAAACAAAGGTGTGTGACTATTATTTGTATGTCATAAAAAGTCTTGATTGAACATGATGACAATGAGAGAGCAAGATAACTATGAAAATGACACCACTATAACATGCATATGAAGTTAATAGTTCCTAGAAAAAGCAATGTGGTATCAAGAAAAGAGCCCCATCTAGAGGGGGATTTAAAGAACGTGACATTTCAACAAGGTAGGGGCCAGTCTCCAATATATATATTTTGTAACAGTATGATCAGGAGCTATGTGACCTACTAATCACATAATTAGCATTCAGAATTATGGTTTTCTACATTGGAAACAGACGAGAAAGAACTAGTATTAAGTTGTTGGTAACAGTCCTTATCACGAAAGTGACAAAATGTTTAATTATACATTAATATATTCTTTTGTTTAATATTTTGTTACAAATATATGCTCATGAGTTATGGTGTAGAGTACAACTAAACAATACAAAACTACGGAAAATATGCATGAAATTCATTCTTATTCTTGAATTTCAGCAAGGATAAGAACCATTGTTTAGATGCTTGTTTGCTCAGATAAGGATAAATGTTCTTGGTATGGCACCTTCAAGGAATTGGAATTGAATTCCATAGTTATTAATGGGCCTCGGAAGAAAATCCATTTTTTTGGTACATCCACGTTAACGCCAATAAAAAGACAAGACAATAATTTTCTTGAACCTATATAATAGTATATCCTAAACCACGTTAACTTTAAATCATAAAAGTCAAAAACATAATTAACTTTGTCTATATTTCAAGTTGGAGCAAATTAGAAGGTTACTATGTAAGTTCATATCAAATTCACATTTACTTTTGTCTTCTAAAATAAAATAATGGAGATAAACTAATCCAACAGAATTAGAACCACAAACAGCTTAATACCTCGTTTTATTATTTTTTAATTGATAAAAGTCATCGTGCTTTTCTCTGTTTGGATTGGCATGGGGACGGACGAATAAATTGGAATGCAACTAATGCAAGTGAAAACGTTGGAAGTGTTTTACACTTTTTACTTTTAGGCTTTAATCATATAAATGGCGGATAACATTTTTAGGTGCTTTCCAAAAAGGGGAGGTGTTGCAAGAGTTTCGTTTTTCAAAAGATAAAGTTTTAAAATATTTTTTTTCTTCCGGTAATTACTAATAATAGATTGGATTCATAATGTCGGTAGCAGTCTATATGTCTAGGATATATGCTTGTAAGTTCGTTGTGGAGAGTTTAACACGTTTCTATAACAACCAAATTCGAATGGTTAAATTGGTTGAACGATAAACTAATTATAGTTTTGATCGAATGGTTAAATTGGTTGAACAATAAACTAATTGTAGTTTTGATTCCAACCTCATATTTACATCAACCAAGTCATAATTAACCTAATGTCTTTGATTTACTTTTAAATCATTAACACGTTTCTATTACAAGTATTTTTTTTTTTTCACTAAAAACAATCTAATTTAAATTAGATAAGATCATTATAAATAATAAAACTTCTAAATATTTAACATAATTATATAAACATAACTTGAACTTGAGACTTTTGATTAAATTAAAATTATTCATCTTCTTTCTCTTTCCCAAGTCCCTTACCCTTAGTAAGGTTTCTCTATGCCCTAACCCGGTATGTGGTAGTACTTCAAAAGAGGGAAGGCAGGAGCTAGCTAGCTAGCCAGGGGAACCAAATATA
>PYAF01005831.1:949659-996202 GCA_007407185.1 Glycine tomentella | reverse complement strand
TTTTTTTTTTTTTTTTTTTTTTTTGTCCTTTTATATTCGTATGTCTTTGTCTAAAATTTTCTCACATTATATTCCACAATCAAATGAAGAATAATTTCTTTTTCGTCTTTCCTGTACACAGGATTGGCATCCACAAGTGAATGGAAAAGCTATACGCTAATAATTACATACCCATCTCCACCATGGTGTCCAAACTTGAGGGGGAGAAAATCTATCAAAGAGCGTAGTCTTTATGGAAATGATTTAATACCAGACTTTTTTTTATATATATATGATACGGGACTTCTATTTTATTTAAGTTATTTTGCCTCCACTTGAACTTGTATTTTCCTTTTTCACACTATTGTAATTCAAACTATAAATACATTAACAATATAAAAGAAATATATTGCTTAATAGTGAAATCAACTTTAATATGAAACTTCCAAAAGATTGAAAACCTTGACTTATTCAATTCAAAATGTAAATGTAAAACGTCCCTATAGAGAGCTCAATATGACAATATCCATCCCAATATGGGAACTAGAATTTCCGATTAGTGGCTTTCAGTAATCATCACGATGACAATTACATCAATGTAGAGAATTGACTCCAAACAGTTTTGAGGGATAGTGACTCATAAGCTTAGTTTTTCGGAATATTTGTGTCTACTCAAACATAAAGTCCCTTCCTTGGAATATTATATCTTTTAATCAACCCAAGTATCCGGTCAAACTAGGCCCATCAAATTCCTTAACAAAGATGCCTATAAAATTAACATCAACAATCTACATCCGCTGGTTACACCGCCATGCAATTAGAGTTTACATCTACGTGCTTAATTTTTTTCCTTTTCAAAAGAAGACAAATTAGCATACAATTTTGGAAATTAACTGTGGTAATTAAACTCTCTCTCCTCCTCCTATTCACCTTGCACTACTAGTTTCAAATCCACATCTGCTTGAACAAGAGCTTCCCATGTGGAATAATCAATGATGCTAATTAAGTTACATATCTTCCGGTGAAGAATGAGATAAATACACTAGACTTGCCATGGCCTCTTGAAGCCAATCCTCCTCATCATTCTTTAACTGCATATACGAAGAAATATCTATTAAAAAATTATTTTGGATGTGTACAAATATTTTCACATATTGATGCATGAAAGATTGAAAACTTTTTTATACATAAATTGGTTGAGAGAAATTAAGGAGATATTAGAAATATATATATATATATATATATATATATATATGTAAGCCTTCTATAACAATCTTTACAAATGTTATTATATACTAAAAAGAAGTATTGAATAATTTCAAAGAAAGATTAAATCATACATTTAATATTTTTTTATATAATATATTAAATGGACTAATAAAAATACTAAAATATATACTCATTAAAAATAATTTTTTTCTTAGTTTACCGCTAAAAGCGTTTAGATTATTATTATTTATTCGATCAGATAGCATTTCGCTATCAGCTATAGATTCTGGTTCCTAAATATCCATCTTAACAGTATGCAATAAAAGTTACCTGGAACTGGATTGAATCGCCACCATAAAAATCTTCTTTGTGGTGATGATGATTCTCATGCTTTTTTGTTGCCATGTCTTCTTCACAAAGCTCATTGTTTCTTGCAAACCTTCCCCTAACCCTTACTCGCCTATCAGCTAAGGTTTTCCGACATGCGTACTGTGGGAATAGGTCAATGAAAAAAGTGAGTTCCATATTCCAGATTTTGCAGAAAGATAAAAGAATCATGTATAAGTGCGTGACTTTGAAAGAGATAATATATATAAAAAAAGGAAAAGACCTTGATGGTTTTGTTAAAGTTTCTTTGATTTCTTTTCTTCAAATATCGGAGAATTCTTTCTTTCCTCTCTTCTTCTGAGTACCTTCCTACCTTTATGTTAGGCTCTTCAACTGCTGTCATTTGATTACCTTGAATTCCCTGTCATAAATTTCAAAATCAACATTTAATAAAACGAAACTACGTACATGCATCTATTTTTTTTTTTTTTCCTAAAAGTAGTTCTGGGTAAGCAATTACTCAAGCAGGTCCTATATATTCATGATCATGACCAAAAAACTATCATATATATGTAGAAAGAACTTTTGAAATATTCTCTTAAACATGTATTGGAAATATTTTAGGAGAGGAGGGTGGGGATCATCATGACTCCTTGGAATGAAAATTTGAGTGTTCCACTTTCAAATTTTGAAGAGACTTTTACATATGACACGTCTTATTTGACAACTCCCTTTCCAAGGGAGAATACATATATGAAAATTTAAAAATTGTCAAAAAATAAAACTATGCTAGCTTAATATATAATGTATGAAACTTATTTAAAATCAACTAGTACCTAAAAAACCTTGCCATGCACTACACCATCAATGAAACAAGATGAGGAATTCAACAAGATAATTGAAGCATTCCCCGTTGAAACCACGGTCAAGGGGATTTTCCACTTTCCAAGACAATAAAGTAAAAGCAAGTCTCTTGCTACTGCTTTAGAAATACGAAAGGTTTCAACGTAATTGTTATCGAAACACACCAGAGAATACCCAGTTAGAAAGACAATAATAAGGGATTAAATTGAAGCATACCCAATTTTCTCTGGCAGCATTAGGATAAGCAGGTGGCTTAACATCCTCCACAAACCCACAACATTCATCTCCAAACTCCCCAACATGAGATTGGTACGATCTGCTGTTGTTGAAACTCTGAAACCCTCCATAGAACCCCATTTTGCAGTCCGAAATGGCCAAATCCGAAAGCCCCCCAAGCTGCTCAGAAAAAGATGGCATCCAATTAGCAGCACAAGCCATGGTGTCGCAATCAAGCGACACAATATGATCAAGTGCACCATTGTTCATATCCAGCACAGGAATATTAATCAAGCTATCTTGCCCACCACCCCACATGGCGGTGGTGTCCATAACCGACGCGTTAATGACGTCGTTGTTGCCACCACCGCCATTGAGAAGAGGGGTAGGGTAGTCGGAAAGATCGTGAGTGGTGAACGTATAGTTTTGATAGAATTGTGGGATTGAAGCCATGGAAGAGGGTGAGAGGGGCATGGAAAAGGAAATTATGTTGTGTTGTTGTGTTTGTGGTTTTTGGTTGGGGCTTTCTTCTTTTGTGGGTTGAAATATATAGGCTATTGTGATAGTGCAAAATAAAGAGTGGGTTGAGGGCAAGTTGTCAAGGCAAGTGGACAAGACTATAATAGGGGATTAGGCAGCTAAGAATATGGATATCAAAACAAACTAATTAAACTCTGTTATCTACTTTCTTCTCATTTTCTTTCTTCGCCGTTTTGTGGAACTGTAAACGCGTAAACGTTGTACTCATAATTAACAAAAGTGCTTTTTTTTTTTTTTTTAATCAGCAAAATAGAATAACTGTTGGGAGTACTACAAACACTGTGAATTGGTATAAAAGTTGTTGTGATACTCTCACGAGCATTATTTTTCAAAACGTCTTGTTAAAGGGTATTGAGTTTCTCTTCAAATTATTTAGTAGTATTTACTATTTAGTAATATAAAAGAAGTTTAAATATATTTTTATATATGTAATATACTCATTTTTTAATTTACTATCTAATTTTTTATTTATTTTACTATATATCTAATTTTTTATTTAATTTAAGTCCATTAAATGATAACATAATATTTTATTAGTTTATCATATCATCACTCAATGATAATGACATTCTCTTATAGTCATTAAGTGATGATGTCACTAATTAATAAAGTGTTATGTTATCATTTAATAAATCGAAATCAATTATAAGTACAAAAACAAAAGTTTGAAAATATTAGGTAATAAAAAAATGTTTTTTAGGTAGTAAACTAAAAACCTGAGCATATTACTATATGAAAAACATATTAAAGAATAAAAAAAAGTGTATTTAGTGAATAGATGAAATTAATTACTCATTTTTAATTATAATTTATAATCATGTTTTTTCATGGCTGCTTAGAAGACTGACTGATTGGTAGCACGTTAATTTTCCAACATTTGTTGAATTAATATATTTTGAATGCTATATGTACAATTGCACGTTTTTTAAAAGATGTTTTGTACGTATTTAGAAGGGAAATACACGTTCAATATGCAACCCCTAATTTAGGATCATGTCACATTGGTTCTCAAATTTCCAAAACGTGTTAGGAGATCTTTAAAATCTCTATATGTACTTATGTACTTTAATATTTCCTCTCCTTTTGCTTCATTTCCAATCACATTCTGATAAAACTTGTCACACGTTAATTAAAATCAGACTTTCAAAAACTGTAGGATTTAAGTCCACATGATTAGGTGAGAATTGGGTTAATGTCTTTCATGAAAAAATGTTGATAGAAAAAATTTGTAATCGTACGTGATTATTATTTTCGTTATAATTTGATCGAATATATTGGAGTACTAATTAAAAGAAAAAAACTTCACATATTAGCATTTTTTTAAGAATCACATTAGTAAGTTAATGGAATTGGTTACGCGTTATTGAAGGTTGATAGTTAAAATATGACCGTAAGACCAAGATCCAATACAATTAGCAAATAATTAGGTCCGTTAACTATGTTAACTAGAATTCGATTTCTTTACCCCCAACGGCTATATAAAACTGTTATAAAAAAAGTTTTTTGTTGTAAGTTTATAAAACCACCGAACCTCAAGAACTTCCCCGACTTCTCCAATGGCATCCTTGGCAGCAAGCTCATGGATTGCTATCAAAATCCCAGGGCTTCCATACCGAGATCTACTTTGTCATCGTCGCCAAGCGCCTCCTGTAATTTGACTCTGACGAAGGCCCCGACGATTACTTGAACAACGGGATCTCTCAATCGCATCTATACTCTGATCAAACAAATTAATGTCTTGTTTTCTTCTCCAACTCATGCATATGACGACAAAGTTCAAGTTACAGTGGTATATTTTAATTTTATAGAAATTAAAAATGTATAAAAATAATTTATAGGAAAGATAAAAGAACGTTTATAATTTTATAAAGGCCAAAAAGATATTTTAGCCTAAATAAATAAGTTATTATTGATTGCTTGATGGTTAATTATTTGAAATTATTTACCAAAATATTCATTCTTTATCAACATTTTTATTACAATTAAGAGGGGATAGAAAAATTGATAATTATCACAGAATACCAAGTTCCTATTTTGGTATTTTCTTTTGAAAAAATTAAATACACAAATTGCATAATATTTTATTTTACTTTTTTCACACGTAAATGTTAGAAAGGCATAAATGTGAGATAGTACGATTCCTTGTCTGTTAACCCACCACTCCACTTGCTGTTTCTTTAGCAATACATCTTTTATCTCATATATATATAATGAAGATGGATTAACTCTCTGTATATGCGGAAACACGTATAAGTCCAGTAATAGATAAGGGTAACAAATTGTGAGCTTTATGGTCAAAAAGGAAAATTCTTATGTTAATAAAGTGTTCATGGCTTAACCTATTAGCTAGCAGTCATATGTAGGGTAACTATCATAACTCGGCCCACAGATCTCATGTAAATCTTTTGGAAGTCCAAAGATTGGCATTTTAAAATAACGTTATTGTCAATACAATAAATTATTTTCATTTCTTTGGATAAACTAATATTATATGTTTTTGATTTTTTATATGCATAAAAAAATTGCATACAGTTTACGTAAAAAGTTACACTTGTTTATTGGTATAATATGTACGTATTATTCGTCAGAAATCTTTTATTGGAAGAATTCTAATTGATAAAACAAAATTCAATACCAAACTACGTATATTCCTTCATGTAGTTAAAGTAATTAAGTTATATAACAAATCAAACTTCTATCACGAACAATTTGAACTGAAATCGTTTCCACGCATCCAATTGGAAATACTTGTGTTTTAACTTTCAAATGTCCTTGATTGAGTGATTTTCTAACTGTACTAACAATTGATCAATATCGATCCAATCAATGTTCTAGACTGAGATTCGAACGAAGAGAAACACAGTATATAATTCGAATACAATGATATTATATGTCAAAGGTAAAAGCTATATAAAGTAGATTACAAATTTATGCAAATAGAATAAAGTTCGAATTTTAATTTTTCATCAACTTATAGCCAATGAGAAGAGGAATTTAAGCTACATATAGAAGGAAAAGCTGAAGCGATATCTGGAAAAGCAAACTGTAGAGGGCCTTCATGTGCATACTATTCCTTTGTACACTTTCAAAGCTGTGCATCCATAAGTACTTGTAAAGATTTATCCTAGTTATAGGCTAAGAATCTAACACATGGGTTGTTAGAGTTTTGGTAAACAAATCAAGTACAAGATATTTCTCTCTCTACCCGAAGTTTTTCTCAAGAAATACTTCACTTGCCCTAATATACCCATCATTTATAGAGAAACATAAGTACATTTACTTGAGGTTTATAAACAGATCTACCCTTGGCAAGCAAAGAATTATAGGTCACATATATGTAGGCCTAAGTGCCCCCATGATTGGATGGGCGCTTAATTTTGTACGATAATGAGACATATTCGTCTTGATTATATGTCTATGAAGCTGCTGTTGTTGTTTGCCATGACCTCAAACTCATAACAGAATATGATTTCTTAGAGTCGATTAATGTTAAATGTTCGGCAAATTTTGTCTGTTGCGGCTGTAAAAATTTATATCGGGTTCTACATTAATTATTATTATTAAGAATTTTCTATTATCTATAAATGAGTTGTATCATCATCATATAATTTTCAAATATATATATATAATTCTTTTTCATTACAGGTAATTAAAATAAAGACTTAGAGTGTGTTCGTTTCCCGTTTTGAACCTCTCAAATGGATGTTAAAAGCAAAACTAAATTTTTTTACTTCTCACAAAATGATGCCTTGGAACGTACACCAACTGAATGCAACGTGTACACAAACAATCAAACATAAATAAAGGATTAGTTGATGAGTAATCCGTTAATTAAGTGTAATCTATTAGTAATATTGCCTTGCTTAAAATGTTCATGAAATTATATATATATATATATATATATATATATATATATATATATATATATATATATATATCTGTGTGTGTGTGTGTGTGTGTGGTTGTAGGTAAGTATGAGTAGTTGGGAAAGCATTCATTTGTAACAGATATTTATGCCCTTATTCTTGAAACGGAGGTCATTAACAGATTAGTTGGAAAATAACATCACTAAATACCACAACTGTGAAGAAAAAGAACAACGCTAGCTTAACCTGGTTTAGTGCAGATTCCTCATCAAGTTGTCCACACATATTTGACATATATAAGTTCACCTTAGTTGGGATTTCATTCAAAAGGAATTTCCATAAACAAAATCCCATGATCTTGCGTGGAGCCAAACTCTTCCACAAAACCCCGAAAACCTTTGCCTCAAGTGCTAATTAAAATCTGCAAAGCACATAACATTTTTGCATTCTGAAATGAGTAAGCTGCAGCTTCACCATGAAAGAGTTTATCGAAGTTGTAAAATTTCCCGAGTCATTTATCCTCCACACACCAAACAAGACTTATACTGAATAAATTAAATTTTTAAATCAACCAAAATGTCCAGTTCCAAACAAAGAAATCTCGCCGCCAAATAAACATCTAGTCCCAAGAAGCTTCTACCCTTCATTTAATTTCAAAAACATTCTCAAATAAATCCCTCAGAGGAGCATTACCAATTCAGATATTTTGACAAAAAAAATAGACTTCTCATTCCCTATTTATTTTACAACATCATCAATAAACCATTTCTCATGCATTCACTCCCCACCCTTTACGAAGAGAGCAAATATCCCTCCATTGATAGGTAAGTTGTGATTGTGAAAGTGATGTGAGTGGATTATTGTGAAGGAAGTGTACTAATTAAGTGGTTTGATAAGCATGAATGTATATGGAAAATGAATTTTCACAATATTAATGTAATTTGACAAGTGTATAAGGTCAACAAGTGATAAGTGAAACTATCATCTCACAAAGATTACTACTCCCCTCTGAACTCATATATAACTAAAAATAATTATTTCAATTGTTACAAAAGCAAAATGAATAAAAATAACTTAGCAAGAGAACGAGACAAAGAAGAAGCTATGAAAGCTCTCCATTAAAGTTCCAAATTAAATATCCATTAAAAAATCTCCAAACCCTAGCTATCTCTCACTAGTATTACTAAAGAATCAAAAGATTGGGGGAAAGCTTTAGAACAAGGTGACTTCAAAGGAATTGGAGAATGAAATTCACTACAAATGTAAGAGTCTGCAAAAGTCCCTAAAAATGGTGAAAAATGTCTATTTATAAGTTGTAGGAGACATGTCACCACCTCAATATCAACACATAGTTGGGCATTGTCTCTAGATGACCCAAGGGGATAGGGTACTTAGGGTTCCCAACACATCTCCTAGATGGGCAACCCAAAGCTCTAGTGATGTGAATAAGGTAATGAAAAACATAGCTATGTCAATAGAAGCGTGGTCTGTAGTAGACATGCTAAAGCTCACAATCAATCCTCTAACCCTCTCTTTCTCCCACAACTCACTACTACAAAATATATTTTCTACATCGTCTAATTTACATCGATTATATGAAAATTGATGTCAAAAAATGTGTGGTGACATTTTTCTAAAATAAAAGGACTTGTTAGCATCGATTCTTATATAACTTATGTCATTGATTGTATTCAACATCAATTATGGATTAAAATCGATGTTGTTGATGTTTTTAATTCGCTATTAGGAATTTTGTTGACACAGTACTCTCTCACACCCAAACTTCATTTCTTTTCTGTGAACCCTTCTTCCTCTGTCGTGACCCTACCACAACTCTATATGTTGTCGTCGTTTCCTTTATCAAAACCTCTAACAATGTCATTTATGTCGCACTCTCTCTCGCTCTCTGAGGTCCAACAGAGGTTCGTCAACAACTTCACCTATGGAAAAGTCTAACCCCACTCCCTCGCCTCAACCCCAACCCCGACCCTAACCCCTCGCCCCAACTCCAACCCCAACAATTCACCGCAACTCTAACCCTAACCCATTTCCACAATTTACTTCCAAACTCAACGATGGCTATTATAACTTCTATGAAACTTCCAACCTAAACATACCACATTTGATTAATTTTGATCCTTTTATTTCTTAGTTTCTATATCCATGTGGATGATATATGTATGGTTCTAGAGAGCTTATATTACATTATTTTAATTAACTACAGATATTTTTTATGGAAGGTAGACATCACATTTTAGAAAATACTATGCAATATTTTTGAAATACTTATTGAAAAAAATTATGTAATTGGGTTGATTTTTATATCTTTTATCATTAATAATTTTTATATAAAAACATTTAAATAAGACTTAATTATATATTTGGTCCCTTAATTATAATTAAAAGTTCAATTTAGTCCTTCAATTATTAGAAAGTTCAATTTGGTCCTTTCATTATTTAAAAAAAGTCAATTAGATCCCTCAATTATTAAAAGGTTCAATCAAGTCATTTAATTATTTTTAAAAAGTTCAATTAAGTCTCTCAATTATTAAAAAGTTCAATTAAGTCATTTAATTGGTCTCTCAATTGAGTATTTTAAATAGTTAAATAATTAAATTAAATTTTTTAGTAATTGAGAGACCCAATTAAACTTTTAATTTAATTAAAAGACTAATTGTATAATTAAGTCTTTAAATAAACAAGTATTTAGCTAAATTCAAATAAATGATAGTTGCATGAGATCGGGTCAGAAGATCGTATTTTGACTCCAAAGACGGGTCATAGGGAGTTGGGCTGGACTCAAAAAGTCCAGTTTGGTCGCAAAGGAAAGGCATTTGGCAAGAATTGATTCATTAAGAATTTAAAAAGTAACCTGTGGCAACCCTTATCAAAATTAATTTGATAAGAATCAATATTATTCGAATAATCACTAATCCATGTAAGCCACTACATATAAAACTTGCATTTAGATAAGTTTAAATAACTTTATTTTCCTTCTCTTCTCTCTCTATCTTCCCATAACGAGGATTCAGAGAACTTAGATAAAAAGAGAATTTTCTTTTAGTGTTCTGTTCTGAGCATGATGGTCACCCCTTACTGAAATTAATTTGAGTACACATGTAACAGAATGACAGAAACATTCTTGGCTCCACTTTTATATATATTATTAATCAAATGAGTATTGCTTGGTTAACAACTTGGAAGAGACAATTGAATATATAAGAAGAGCTTTGTCTTAATTAGAGGATGAAGCTACTATATATTAACAATAACATACAGCAATAACAGCACAATATATATGCTGTTTCAGTGACAGGAATTGTTCCTCTACAACCCAAGATGGGGAATGACAAAAAGATTCTGTTTTGGCTAACTTTCACTCTTTTCTAAACCGTACCGATTCTATTAAAGCTAGTGTGTGAAAGAATAATTATGTGAACTATCAAGTCCCAAATTTATGAAAAAAGAAATATTTGTTATCGAACAGTTCGCCTGTCTAGAAAAAACAATAAACAATTTTTTATGTATCAAACCATGGGTCTTTCATTAATTCAAAAGAATAAATGCAAAATTTATCACAAATACCCAGAAAAAATTCATGTTAATAAGAAAAATTTTGATAAATATATTACAAGAGATTAAAAAATAATAGAAAAAAAAGAAAAAGATAATTATGATTTACTTGTTGCTGAAAACAGTTTATCCGCTAGACGAATATCGTTAAGTTTAAATAAAACTAAAATTGATGAGTGTTCAACATTACAAGAAATCATATGTAAGTGATATTTTCTAATATTTGTAAGATAATGTCTAAATTTTATGAAGGGTTAAATTACTAATTACTATCAAATCTAAGTGGTAAGTATAATTTATATTACACAATATTCATGAATACACGAAAAATATAAAAATGAAAATATTTAAAACAAGATAATTTAATTGATAAAAATTATTTTATTAATCATCAAAAATAATAATTGAAATATAATAATAAAAGTATTTAAAACGTTTAGTTCAAGAACATCTTATAAATTAATTTAGTTGATATTAAATATTAAACAGTACTATATGTATATCCCACTATGCCTATTATTAACTGAAAAAACCGTATTTGTTTGAATATTAATGAAACTAATTAAAATTCTTGTGATTGAATATTAAAGAAAAAATTGATTTAATTTAATACATAAATGTTTAAAAGAAATATGTCATTAAATGATAAAGACACGTGACTGTATAAGAATCAAAGTACATATAGAAGTTAATTATCTTCTTTTTAAAAAAAATGAGAACTCAAATTATTATATAGTGTGACTGTGAATACATTATCTTTTAGATTTAATTCATAGCTTATTTTATACATGACGTACTTTTATTTTTTTATATGTACATCTGTGTAGTTTAATAATTTATTTTTGAAACCCAATAAAATGTTAAAGTAATAATAAAAAAGGATAAAATTAAATTACTTAGTGTGTATTTATAAATTTATAATAATAAATTATCTACGTTATTCATTCTAGCTGTAAAATAAATTTGGCTTTAATTTTGTTTTCTGCCAAATTAAAAAGAATTCTTTGGGGAGAGAACAAGTTCGACGATAAAGCAATTAAAACTTAAACTTTAGACCTGCTATCATTTGTTATTATTTTTTAAAAGTAAAAATGTCATACATATAGGTTAAAAAATCTCACATATCACTATTTTCTTTAAAGTAAAAAAATTCTCTCAATTTTATTTTAGGCCTCACATTGTGTTGGGCCAACCATGGAAGGGAGAGGTTTCATTAATAAAAAGTAATAAATTAACAACTAACTAACGTTTTGGTTTAAAAATATTTAAAAAAAAAGCTAATTTTAATTCACTTTACCTATTTAATTCTTTTCATATAAGTACATGTTAAGAAATTTATTTATAGAAGTACTTATTAAAGTCCTGAAGAGTATATATAGGAAGAAGTATATCAGACAACTTGTGTAATACCTTGAATCTATTAACCCTAGGATTAAGGCTATAATCATGTTTTAATGATCCAAAATGGTGCATTTAGCAGAAAACCCTTGTAAGGGTTGCGGCGCTGAGGGCGTCGGGTTTGGCGCTGATGGCGCCAGAGCACTGGAGTGTGGCGCCAAGAGCGCCAGGTCCACGCTGAGGGCGCCATGGTCTCTGGGAAGTGGCGCCAGGAGCGCCATTGGTGGCGCCTGGGGCGCCAAGTTTCCCAGGTAACGCGGAGAGCGCCAGACGTGGCGCCGGTGGCGCCAGGGTTTCTGGAAGGTGGCGCTAGGTTCGCGCTGGGAGCGCGGGGTCACTGGAGGTTCACGCCATGGGCGCCAAGTTTCCAGCTGGCGCGAATCGCGCCAGAGGTTCTGGAACGTGGCGCTGGGAGCGCCAGATGCGGCGCTGATGGCGCCGGAGTTTCTGGAGCACGGCGCTGGGAGCGCCGGGCCGGCGCCAAGGGCGCCGCGGGTCGGGCTGAGTGACTATTTAAAACCCAAAAACGCGAAAAAGAGGAGAGAAATGCCTTCTTCTTTTTCCTTCTGCCCTAGACTCCATTGATGACCATCCCAAGCTTCCTTGAACCATATTTCTGCACCAAAACACTTTCCTTTGGCTTTTGATTGTGAGAGAAACACTATGGAAGCTTGAATCACTCATCTTTTCTCTTGAGAAACCCCTTTTGGTGAGTTTTGAAATCCCCAAGAGAAAGCTTAGAGAACTTGAGTGTGGTTGAGACCCATTGCGTGGAAAGGACACCAGAGCTCGAGGAGGTGGTCCTAGGGTCGTCTTGGACACCGTTGAGGTAAGAAACTCAAGTTTCTCCGTTTGATTTTGAGATTATGGGTTTGCATGAATAGTGACCCTTTTGTAATGGGGTTGGAATTAGCCCAAAGTCCTGTAGAGACTTGTGTTCAGGGGGTTGTTGTGATGATGTTAGAGCCTTCAGAATCATTATTGATGAAGTTTGATTTTGGCTCTGAGACATGCATGTATAGAGAAAGGGGCTGAATGCATGGTTATGTTGAACCCTAGAGTAGATGATAAAGTACTCTTGAGATGTTTTAGAGCTGATTTTGGGTTGTATGATTGAGCTTGGACATGGTAGGGCTAAGGCATGGATGTGCTTTGTATTAGCCTGAGCAGAGTCTTAGGAGAGGCTCTGGGGGCCTTGGTTAGGCCGAGAGGGATCCTAGTGAGGGTCCGTGAATCACTTGTGAAGTGATTGGATATGTGTCTGTAGAAAGGGATTGTAGTTCCTTTCGTTATAACGGCGTAGGACCGTTGCTTATACGTTGTGTGTGTTTGCCTATGTAGGACGTGAGTCCGATACCATTGGTGGTGGTAGCCACGAGACCGGGGAAGCCGGTGCTTTGCTTAGAGCAGGTAAGCTCTTGGACCTTGTTGTATGTCCTTTGCTGTGTTCCACCATACTCTCAAGAGAGGGATGGTCTTGATGTGAATAATTGTATGCATGTGGAGCATGAGTGTGAATGTGAATGGAATCCTCTGGTGAGGAAATGATGTATATATAATGTATGTATTGACTGTACATGTTGAATGTGGATTGAACCCCTTTGATGAGGGATATGTTATATATTGAATGTATGCATTTGAGATGTGACTGAACCCCTTTGATGAGGGGATAACATGTAATGATTGTATATGCTTGGATTGAATGTTGAACCCTTTGTAGAGGGAATGATATGTGAACCCTTTGAAGAGGGAATGATATGTAATGAATATAAATGCTGTGATATGAGGTTATTGATGTGGTTGTGTGCCTTTTAGCCTGTGATAGGCGTGATTAACCATTAGACGGACTTGGAATTCTGAGAATTGGATGGATAGTACCCTATTGTAGTAGGATAGATGATTGAGATTGAGAAAGACCTGGTGAGAGATGAGCCTGTGATATGGAGGTAGCCTCCTACGTGGAGATGTTCCCATATACACAGAGGTAGCCTCCCCAGGCAATTTTATTGTGTTAGAGGATGAGATGGCCCTGTAATACATAGAGGTAGCCTCGTGATAAGAGATGTACCTATGTTCACAGAGGTAGCCTCACCCAAAAGGAGATGTACCTGATATATAGATGAAGCCTCGAGTTAGAGATGTACCTATATCTTCAGAGGAAGCCTCCGCTAGGGATACATGCAAGAGATGTGCCTAGTATATAGAGGTAGCCTCCCCGTGAGGAGATGTTCCTATATACTATGATGTAGCCTCTGCATAACAGTTATTGATGTGATGATTTATACCATGGGTATAGCCTGATTGTAGTCAGGAAAGTGGTGATAGCCTGATTATAGTCAGGTAGTGGTTTATGGCCTGATTGTGGTCAGGTAGTGCTTGAGGCACCTGGTTGCAGCCAGGTGGATGAGAATTGTGATTGTGGTTGCTTGATGATGATTCTGATTTTTTTTATATCTAGAATATGCTGTATCTATGTATGTGTTGGAAAGTGAACCAGGGGAAGGAGATACCTTCAAGGGCCCTGAGTTTACTGAGATTTCATATCTCACCCCGTGTGTGGGGCTTATGTCTTGCAGGTGAATCATCGAGCGGAGCAGATAGATCCCAAGGCAAGAAGCCTATGCAGGGATAGCTTGGATTGATAACCTTAGGCTAGATGACATGAGCTTGTGGTTCAGATGTTTTGTATTCGCCTTTGGTTTTATTTTGTACCCCCGAGAGGGAAGTTGGTGTACAGTCTTGTATAAGACACAGATGTTATGTATATTCACCATACTTTGATGTATAAAAGTTTATGATAGTGACATTTGACGATGTCCTTTTTTTCTTGTGCTTCCGAATTGCTTAACTCTGATGATTAATGTTAATGATAGTAATTAAGGCGTGGTAATGACCTCGGTTGTAGCTGGGGCGTTACATTATGGTATCAGAGCAGTTTTGATAGGGAAGCATTGTATATATGGTGAATTGTGTGTCTTATGTGTTTGTTCCGGATGCTCATTATGGTTGTTGCATGTGTAACTGTGAGAGTGAGCCTGATCAACTCACCCTTTTATGTGATATGTGCAGTACCATGGTGAGAACCCGGAACAACGGGGGTGAGGAGGGTGCAGAAGAACACCTAGACCCAGTGGCAGCCGCCTTGGCCGCTATGCAGCAGGAGATAGCTGCAAGCAGACAGGCCAATGAGGCCTTGATGAAGGCCAATGAGAAACTGATGGCTGAGTTGAGATCTCAGCATAGAGAAGAGAGAGTGTCTTCTCCATATCCGGTAAATGAGGGTGAGGGTAGTCGCCAGGTCGGTGGAGCTAGCCACCTTGGAGGAGGACCTTCACAGTCACTCTTGGAGGAGGAGACTGTGGCTAGAGGGAGGATGCTTACAGCCTTTCGTAAGCATGATCCTCCGGTGTTTCATGGGGATTATGATCCCGTGGTGGCGGCCAGATGGTTACAGGCATTAGAGAAGATATTCACAGTGATGGAGTGTTCAGACCATCACAGACTCCTGTATGCCACTTACATGTTACATGGAGATGCCCATGAGTGGTGGGTTACCACGGCTGAGCTGATGAGAGGTCAAGGAGAGGCTATCACCTGGCGGGCATTTGAATCCCAGTTCCTGGACCGATACTTTCCGCGAGATGCTAGAGAGCAGAAGCAGGCAGAATTTGAGATCCTTGTCCAGGGGCAGATGTCTGTGGACCAGTATTTGGCTAAATTCAATGAGCTAGCCAAATATGTTCATTTCAGGAGAGAGTTACCTGATAATGAGGCGCTTGCAGCTAAGTTCCAGAGAGGACTTAGAGAGGATATTGAGGAGAGGATAGCCGGCAGTGTGTCCCGAGACCTGGGGAGTCTGGTCAGACAGTGCAGACAGGTAGAGGACATGATCAGGAGACGGAGGGGCAGTCGTCCTACTCTTGTTAGCAGACCTGATGAGAGGAGATCTGGTGGTGCAGGCCTAGCCGGTAGGGGCAAGGGCAGAGGTCCGAGAGTTGCTTCCTCTTCAGACAAGTTCAAGAGGAGACAGGGAGATAGGCCACCGAGACCAGGTCCAGCCCCCAGATGTGCTACTTGTGGGAAGACTCACTGGGGTGTGTGCCGTTCTGGCATGATGGTGTGCTACAGATGTGGCCAGCCTGGTCACTTTGCTAGACAGTGTCCCCAGGCCAGAGATCAGACCATAGCTGCTCCGGTTATCTCAGTAGCGCCTGCCGCCGGCAGAGTTTATACAGTTGATGCGAGGGAGGCCGCCAGAGCTCCAGATTTGATTCGAGGTACAGTTTTAATCGGTATGTGTGATGTTAGAGTATTGTTTGATTCTGGAGCCACCCACTCGTTCATCAGTGATCACACTGCTTTAGAACTGGACTTGCCTATGTCCAGACTTCCTTCTTCTATGGAGGTGACCACAGCCTCTAGAGAGCAGTGTAGAGTGGGAATGTGTTGTAGAGATGTGCATTTTCTGTATGATGGTAGAGAATATAGTGTGGATTTGTATTGTTTGAGCATGCCTACCCTTGAGATTATCCTGGGTATGGATTGGTTGACCAGATATGGAGTCATGTTAGATTGCTGCCACAAGAGAGTGGTTGTGCCTTCAGAGGCTATTAGCCAGAGTCCAGTGGCGTTCCTCTCAGTGTTACAAGTCAGTAAAGAGTTGAGAGGAGGGGCTCAGGGTTATCTGTTGTTGAATGCAGCAGTGGAGAGATAGGGAGCGAAGATGTCTGAGATCCCGGTGGTAAGCGAGTTTGCTGATGTGTTTCCTGACAAGATTACACAGCTTCCACCGGACAGGGGGATAGAGTTCTCCATTGATCTGGTTCCAGGTGTGGGACCCATATCCATAGCTCCTTACCGCATGTCTCCTTTAGAGTTAAAGGAGTTGAAGGCACAGATTGAGGATTTGTTGTCCAAAGAGTTTATCCGACCGAGTGTGTCTCCGTGGGGAGCACCAGTCCTCTTTGTGAAGAAGAAGGATGGGAGTATGAGGCTTTGTGTTGATTACAGGCAGTTGAACAAGGTTACTATTAAGAATAAGTATCCTCTGCCTCGTATTGATGATTTGTTAGATCAGTTGAGGGGAGCCTGTGTGTTCTCCAAGATAGACCTGAGATCTGGATACCATCAGATTCGGATTAAGCCCGGTAATGTACCGAAGACAACTTTCAGGTCGAGGTATGGTCACTATGAGTTTCGGGTCATTCCTTTTGGATTGACAAATGCCCCGGCAGTGTTCATGGATTATATGAACAGGATTTTCAGACCATACCTGGATCAGTTTGTGGTTGTGTTTATAGATGATATACTGATCTACTCGAGAAGTCGGGAGGAGCATGCTGAACACCTCAGTATTGTGCTGCAGATTCTGAGAGAGCATCAGTTGTATGCTAAACTGTCTAAATGTGAGTTTTGGCTTTCAAAGGTGAAATTCCTGGGCCATGTGATTTCTGCAGCCGGTGTGTCAGTGGATCCTAGTAAAGTGGATGCTGTGATGACTTGGGAGAGGCCCAAGAATGTTTCAGAGGTCCGTAGTTTCCTGGGTCTTGCAGGATACTACAGGAGGTTCATTCAGGAGTTTTCACAGATGGTATTACCCTTGACTCGCCTCACCAGAAAGGGTAACCCCTTTGTATGGACCCATGAATGTGAGGAATGTTTTCTGAAATTGAAAGAAAAGTTGACCACAGCTCCAGTGTTGGTTCTTCCTGATCCGGAGGGACGTTTTAAGGTATATTGTGACGCTTCCAAGCGGGGTCTTGGTTGTGTGTTGATGCAAGAGAAGCGGGTTGTTGCCTATGCTTCTAGACAGTTGAAGCCACATGAGGAGAATTACCCTACTCATGATTTAGAGCTGACAGCTATTGTATTTGCTCTAAAGGTATGGAGGCACTACTTATATGGTGCCCAGTCGGTGGTATTCAGTTACCACAAAAGCCTCAAGTATCTGTTTGATCAGAAAGAGCTGAACATGAGGCAGAGACGGTGGATGGAATTTCTCAAAGATTATGAGTTTGAGTTGAGGTACCATCCAGGAAAGGCGAATGTTGTTGCAGACGCCTTGAGCAGGAAGCATGTGACTGTAGCCTGCATGATGATCTCTGACTGTGAGTTGATTGAGCAGTTCAGAGATATGCACCTGAATATGACGGAGGGTGCGAGTGGTCTTGAGTTGAGAAGGACCAAGATTGATAATGACTTGATATAGAGGATCCGAGAGGCTCAGAAACAGGATGATGCTGTGATGAACATGTTAGGCCAGCAAGAGTTTAGCTGGGAGCCTGATGATTTGATGATGTATCAGGATCGGATTGTGGTGCCTAAGGGCGAGTTGGTTGATGCAGTTCTGACTGAGGCTTATAAGAGCCAGTTTAGTATTCATCCGGGGGCTACCAAGATGTATCAGGACCTCAGGAGGAGATTCTGGTGGCCAGGGATGAAGAGAGACATAGCTGAATATGTATCCAGATGCCTAGTATGTCAGAAGGTAAAGATTGAGCATCAGAGACCGTCAGGTTTTCTTCAGCCATTACAAATCCCTGAATGGAAATGGGACAGCATTTCCATGGATTTTGTAGTTGGGCTGCCTAGAACTCAGACTGGATGTGACTCCATTTGGGTGGTTGTTGATAGACTGACCAAGTCTGCTCACTTCTTGCCTATGAGGTCTGACTACACTGCAGAGAAGTTGGCTCGGTTGTATGTCCGAGAGATCGTCAGACTGCATGGGGTTCCTGAGAATATTGTCAGTGATAGAGATCCTAAGTTCACCTCCAGGTTTTGGGGTGCACTTCAGGAAGCATTTGGAACCCAGTTGAGGCTCAGCACAGCTTATCATCCTCAGATTGATGGTCAGACTGAGAGGACCATTCAGACATTAGAGGATATGTTGAGAGCCTGTGCTTTGGAGCAGGGTGTTAGTTGGGATAGATACCTACCTCTGGTGGAGTTCTCTTATAATAACAGTTATCATGCGAGCTTGGGCATGGCTCCATATGAGGCCTTGTATGGCCGGAGGTGTAGAACTCCTGTTTGTTGGTCTGAGGTAGGTGAGAGACAGCTGTTGGGACCTGATATGGTCCAGGAGACGTCTGAGCAGATCAAATTGATCAGAGATAAGTTGTTGAAAGCTCAGAGTCGGCAAAAGAGTTTCTATGATCATAAACACAGACCTCTACAGTTTGAGGAAGGTGATCATGTGTTTGTGAGGCTGTCTCCAGTTACTGGTGTTGGACGGGCGTTGGGTGTGAGGAAGCTTAGCCCCAGATTCATTGGTCCTTATCAAATACTTCAGAAAGTGGGACCAGTAGCTTATAGGCTAGCTTTGCCTCCACAGTTGTCAGGATTACATGATGTATTCCACGTGTCACAGCTCAGAAGGTATGTATCAGATCCTTCACACGTGGTGGAGCCTGACACAGTTCAGATCAAAGAGAATCTGACTTGTCCTACACGCCCGGTGAGGATTTTAGACCGCACAGAGAAGAAGATCAGGAGTAAGACCATTCCTATTATTAAAGTTCAGTGGGATGGCAGATCACCTGAGGAAGCGACTTGGGAAAGAGAACAGGAGCTGTTGCAACTATATCCCGAGTTATGTGTCAGGTATGATCTTAATTTTGCGGACAAAAATTCTTAAAAAGGAGGGGTGTAATGTAATACCTTGAATCTTAAGCATGTAATTAACCCTAGGATTAAGGCTATAATCATGTTTTAATGATCCAAAATGGTGCATTTAGCAGAAAACCCTGTAAGGGTTGCGGCGCTGAGGGCGCCGGGTCTGGCGCTGATGGGCGCCATTGTCTCTAGGAAGTGGCGCCAGGAGCGCCATTGGTGGCGCCTGGGGCGCCAAGTTTCCAAGGTGGCGCGGAGAGCGCCAGACGTTACAACTTGTGATATTCCCAGTTTGAGGAAGTTTCCCAGGTGGTAATGACCTCGGTTGTAGCTGGGGCGTTACAACTTGTGATATTCTACGGTCTAGCTCGTATTAAACTGTGATTTGCTGAAACTTATGTACTAAATAAAGTATGTCAATATTTCTGTAAAACCTATTTAATTGAAAATGTCACATAAAACATTTATTTTTAACAACTTAGTTAAATAGCTGCGTATTGCACGGATATTATTTTACAATTTATAATTTTTTAATGAATTTAACTATTATATTTTGATTAATAAAATGTATTATTATTATTTAAGATAACATTTGATTTTTATTTATAATTATAATAAATATTTATGACACTTTAAATTAAATTATGATAGTAAAAAAAGTTACCATAATTATAAAAAAATGTATTAGTATTAATGAAATTTAAATTTTCAAATTGTGTTATTAATTAATTTGAATTAGAAAATACAATTATTTATTATTTAAAATATTCTAATTGTTTACTATAAATAGAAAAATTAAATTAATTAGAATTAAATATATATTAATGTTATCAATTAATTTTAATTATAATAAATACTTATATTATTAATTACAATCGTGTAAATGATTATGTAATTATATCAAAATTTATACATGCTAAATGATATATGTGATTGTTTACTCTTTTGGCCAGTTACCTTATATGAAAGATTTTGCCCAATATATTATTTAGATTTAAATACTATATCGTTTTATTTAAAAATAGTTTTTAATTTGTATATGGTATATAAGAAATGTTTTTTATATAATTAAAATTTATAATAAATAAATATTTTTGAATATAAATAATATTATAATTAAAACCATAATAAATAAATATGTTTAGATATATAAATTATATTTTAGATTTATAATAAGCCATTTAAATTGTGGTACGAGGTTATTTTTATTAATTGACAAATTTTAGGAAAATTATTGAAATTCGATGAAATAGGGTAGATTAAAAAAATGGGTAAATACTCATTTTTGTTTCTGAAAAATGAAAAATTTAAATTTACTCCTTGAATATATAAAAAGTGCAACAACTTGATAATGTCGTTAACTCTAGAGAGGCATTTGGCTCCATTATGTGGTACTCCATGTGTGCAAACGGGTTGTCATGTCCTTAATGAATGAGGATGGACTATGTCATTAATGAATCACGTTGTACTAATATATTAGCATATTATCGATGGACTAAATTTGTTGATTTTGAAAATTGTATTTTATTTTTACATCACCATTTTTCTGTTATCATTGAAACCCAATGGTTACTTTCCAATCTCCTATTTTATATCTTCTTCTCCCTCAAAGACGCACATATATTCTTTGTTGCATATATCTTCTTCTCCCAAATTTCGTGTCTTGATTCTGAATGGGTGGAGAGTCATAGGATGGGTTTGATGGGAAAAGAAATAAAATGAAAGTGCATTGATGTGAACAAACATCTTACAACACATCAAAACAATGATACTGTCAATTTCTTTACATACAAGGTTCATGTTGCTTTCAAGCATCAACATACACACCGTGACAAATATAAAAACACAAAAGCAAGCACACGTATTTACGAAAACATAAAAACATGAACTTCACCAATAACAACAGCCTCATTACAAACCCTAAACCCACATCAATCAGCACGCACACATTTAGTTACCAAAAACTAAAGTGAACCCATATAAAACACAAAGATATCAATACAAACCCTAAACCCTAACTTAGTTTTCAGAATCCACAACCCTCAACATATAGACCCTAAAGATGTATTTGGAAAAACAAGAGTAACCCCGAAATAAAAAATTCATGCATAGCCAACCAATTTTGAAACTCAAAAAATAAATAATGCACCAATATATATTTCAAGCTTTACCTTCTGAAGAAGTGTAGGAAACAATTGCCTTCATCTTCAAGTACGAGGACGAAAAAAGTTCTTTCACGATGGCTATGGTATTATCAGAGTTGGTCTCTTTCTCAGAGAATGGGGGAACATGATATGGCAAAGGACTTTGCCATTGGTGAGAAAAGGTATCAAATGAGACTTGTTAATTTATGTGTTACCCAAGTAGTAAAAAGTCAATCTTATAAATACATTTTAGTCCTGCCAAGTAAGCAACACAAGTGGCATTCTTTTCCATGACATTTTAGTCCATAGGTGCCATGTATGCGCGGGCATTAGGCATAACGGAGGAGAGTTAATGACAAGACCAATATATCGCATTTTTTGTACATTCATTAACTAAATTTGAATTTTTCATCTTTCAAGAACCAATATGTCATTGCCTTACACTTTCAGGGAACTAAAGTAAGTATTTATCCTAAAACAAATTATTAAGAAGACTATAGGTGTGATCAATTCAAATCCATAAAAACAACTTTACATCTCAATCTCACAGCTGACAAATCAATCCAAATCAGCAAATCAATTTAAATATGTTTTGTATCTTTAGATTGAATCATCAATTCAATATGTAATAACAATTCAAATATGATTTAAATCAGATTATGTCATTCGTTTTATGTGATAAATCATAATTTGAATGATATTTTATGTGATTTTTTTTTATGGGCAGAACTCACGTTTAGACATTAGTTTGTACTTTGCAGAAATATAACTGCTCAATCAAGTGAAAAAGTTGGAAAATGGACAATTTCATGAAAATCTAATGTTGTTTTAACTTGATAAGGGCCATGGTCAATCAGAAAGACCATGGTTAATCACAAGGGTTCTCGTCATTTCACAACATCTCAAGCTTCAACGCTAGGATTCTGATAACGACTATGATAGATATCACCATAATTGTAGTGAGCTTAATTAAGAAAATTATCTTTAGGCATCTAATTAAATTAATTATTAGAGATTATATTATAATATTTATCTATAGTATGACTAATTAAAGTAATTATCTTTAGAGATCATATTAGAATATTTGTCTATGGTGTGTCTAATTAAAGTAATTATCTTAGGAATTTATAAATAAGAAGCTGAAGTATGCATTTTAGACATTCTAAATTCAATATACAATTTATGTTTTTTAGAGCTTTGGAGAGAGTGAATTGCATTGACAACAATTGAGGTCCTAATTTGTAAGGGTTTGATCTCTTTTACTTTCAATTGTTATTTAGTTTTTGTATAACCATGGTTGGCTAAACCCCTTAGGCCTTCGATTTTGATGTAGTTGTAATGTGAACCCTAATCTCTCTTTTCGATAAAAGTTCTTCGATGTTATTCAGATGATTATGTCTTTCTAATGCTTTCTATTCTATATTGGGACTAATCACTCTAATTTCTAGTCAATTGCATGTAGTGACCATCTACTTATCATTAACTTAACTATAAAATGATATGGTTCATAAAACTTGCATGATCAAATTGGTGACATGAACTTCTTTGTACAAACTTCTCTAATGTTCATCCTTAATTCTAAATTGAATCTCAAATAATTAATGTGAGATTAATTTAGGGGGGAGAGGATTATCAAATCTTGACCATAGGCTAACAATTAAATTAAGAGGTATTAGATAATTATTTGATAACTGAGATGTCTAAATTGAATTAGGAATTAGAGAAAAATAGTACATGTGAAATCGTAGTCTGAGTCTTCATCTCTCATACATATCTCTTTCTTGAAATGGTTGCATATCTTTAGTTTTATTTCCTTAAATACAATCCAAAAATTATTAATTTATGCGATTCAAATTATTTGGAAACATAATTAGTCTTTTTAAGTATGATATTCCAACTTTTGAATCTATAATACTACTATATGGAATACACTGATCTTAACGAGTATATATTTTACGCGTAAGTATGCTGCTGTTACAACTTCATCAATTGAATAAAATTTGTTTCTACAAGTTCTTATAAAGACAAAGTATACAGATATCGATTTTTTAAAAGGCCAATATTAGTTTTTATTTGTTAGTTTTTTCCGTGAGACAAATTCAATACACTGATATCCACCCCTAATTAATATAAACTGGTCACTTAGTCAATTTTCGTCGAACCGAATCGTCGGATCCAATTTTAACACTATAAATAAGGGATCTAACGTGGGACTCCAAAGGAATAAAGGGTTGAACACTTGAACTTTTATAGATTTTTTTTGCTTTGAAGTATGTTTAACGACATACCAAACAATCACTTTAATCAATGAGCATTTCCCACTTGAAAATGGGCGTTTATGGACCTATTCAAAGCGAAAAATTCTTATATCCACCTAAAACAATGCCTATTAAAAACATATCGATCTAAAATAAGAATAAGAAATTCATTACCCCACAAAGGAACTATCTATCTTTGATTCCGGCACTTTTCTTTCTTTTTTCATATTTGAAAGTGATCAGGACTATGATGCTCCATTAAGAAAGCAATTTGTTCGTCTTAGAATATAGAGGTAACACTCTATAGTCTATATTAGGAGTATTCAAAAATAGGATTAAAAAATTTTGAATTATTAAATTAATCTAAAAATTGGAAACTGATTAATTTAATAATTCAAAATATTTTAGGCCACAACACTCTACAGCCTATTGATGAAAATATTGAAGATAAAAATAAAAATCGCTCATTTTGGTTTGGTTTATTAATTAGTTCAATTTTCTTTTGTTTTTTTTTTTAAAATTGAGCTAGAACAATGCAAATCACACCACCCACACATAATATATATATATATAACCCTACCAGAACCATAACCAATGGTTTTTGGTTATGTAGGTTCATTATTATTAATTTTGTATGATTTTTTTACTGTTTAACTACTTCTGATTATTTAAATGTCATTTTTAACTAGCTAGTGATTAAACTCTATAATGATTATTAGATTTTAAATAGTCATGATAAATGTGATGTCATGTTTGTGTTTATTTTGAAGTGTAATTGTTAAATTTATAAATCTCTTAATGTTAAATCTATAACTAATCATAAATGTGTTGTCATATGAATTAATATTAAATTTAGATTACTCTTATATTAAAAATATTTATGTATCACGAATTTCCTTTCAGTTAAACTAATAAATTGTAAGCTAATATCTTTATCAATTCAATAATTGATAGCATTTAAAAAAAAAAAAAAGAGCGAAACCATAGTTTCAAATTATGTTATTACGTATTATTAAAAGAGAGAGAGAGAGAGAGAGAGAAACAGAAACATTTTCACACACTCAAACTCTAACCTCACATATACAATCAATTTCAGTAAGAATATTTTCCAATTTTAAATTATTTTAAAGGTTTTATATACCCATTTCATAAATAATCCCTTTATTAATTTGCACTAATTAATTTTCAATCCCACGAAAAACTACCACTTGGACCGAAAGTGTTGCATTCAAAATTCTCAACACCTGAACTCAACAAGTGGATTTGAGATCACTTTTGGAGATATAATTTAAAAATACACCTAAAGTTGCATATGATTCAAGGTCCGCATTATAACAACAACATCCATATCGGTGATAATATATTATAAGATAAAATTAGTAGATGCTTAAAAAGAGCTTTGTCTTGATGTCTGAGAGCACACACACTACACTACATCATCATTCATATATCCACATAAATAGTTCACATATTCACCAACAAAAAATGCAAGCATTATTGTTTACCTAGGTTCTATGGTATAGTGCTCTCATCAAAAGCATAAAATTAATAGATATTTATAGTCATGCACAAAGATATTTTGTGTTTGACACTTTCTACCGCATTTGATAAAAGGGTATCTGGTTCAATACCATTTTTATGAAAGGCATATATACATTTGCACAATCTTTTTTTATCTTCTAAGATTCCTGGCCTCCCACCATACTATAGCTTAGTATCAGCCGTCATTAAAGAATTATTATGGCCAACTTGGTAAACAATATTTTAGAGTCATTAGTGACATTAAATTTGATCTCTTTAAATAAAATCTTAAATTCAATTTTTTGAATGAAAAAATGTAATTGAAATATAAAAAATTCCATTAAATATGATCATCAGATTCTCTAAACAGAGATTAATTATTGATAAAATTGATAAATACTCCATACCAATGATAATAATAAATATAAAATCTAGTGCTAGCTTCTCCCTCAAATTTTATCTTTCTCTAACTATTTGCCACAAAAAGCAAAGTAATAGATCGAATTGAATTGAAGATGGTTATCTTCGTGACAGTACGTAGTATCAGGTGCCTTCGCATGTTGCTCTTTCCCTAAGGCTCCAATATTTCCTCCCACTTGCAACTCCAAAACTACAAAAATGTCCCACCATAGGTAACAATTTTTTTTTCAAATGTTAAAAGATCTTGAAAAAACATGGCAACAAAAGGACTATTAGTAGGGCGATTGAACATTATTATATTAGCTTAATTAATCTGTCTTAATAATGGCAAACCTTTTTGGTTATCTTATGATGTAACAAAAGTGCATGGAAACAGGTCTTTCCTTTGCTCTTTTTTGACCTAATCTTTTGAAATGACACACTGCTTGGATGCTCATTGCCCTTATCTTTCATTAAGTCCTTTGTCTTTGATGGAGGCATTACTTTTAAAACAAACGAGAATTGTATAATTAATGTTTTAAAAAAGGAATAAGAGATTATTAAAGGTTACATGGTAATTTATATTTAATTGTTCATTTTTAAAAAATATATAAATAATACTTGCTGAACAAAAAAAAAAATACTTTTTTCCTCAGTTCGAGCTTGCTATAAAGGAATGAATATTGAATATAGAAATTCATGGCCGGTTTTAAATTTCCATGACTAATTGAATGCCTTCAATGTTCAAACGACAATCTTGTACTTGCTTTGAAATCAAGCAACTTTAAGTCCTGAGAAAAGATGTTTGGGATCAATTAATAGTATAAAAACTACAATCAAAATGGGAAAGGTAGCCTCAAATCTTTTAATCTTGTTTTTAGATTGCTGTTTCAGTGGCATATGTAGTCACATCAGTGTGGGCAAATGTGACTACAATTACAATGCAGCTGTAAAATGTTCCAAAATGATGATATAAATTAGTAATTGTAATTAATGTATTTGCAGATCATAATTTATTGAAACTTTACTTATAGAGAATCTAATGATTGATTAAGAACATAAAATATAGGTTAAATTTATGGTTATTATTTAAGAGCCAAATTAAACCAAAACAAAAACGTTTAAAGGGTGCACCAAAATTAATGTAACACATGAAACCAATTGAACAATTTGGTGACACATGTCTCTCTTTCACATGTACTCAAAATGATGATATTCTAATTGTAATTAATGTATTTGCAAATCATAATTTATAACCTTGACAAAGAATCTAATGATTGATTAAGAACATACATAACATATAGGCTAACTTTATGGTTATGGTTTAAGAGCCATATTAAACCAAAACAAACGTTTAAAGGGTGCACCAAAATTCAAGAAACACATGAAACCAATTGAACAACTTGGTGACACATGTCTGTCTTTCACATCTACTTTAGTCTCCCCAAGTGGTTGAGGAGCCAACAGGCTCATGTTGGGGCAATGGTGGGTGTTGCACGGAAGTGAATCTAGGGTTGATTTTTGGCGCATAAGATCACTACGGTATCTATTTCCTGTTTTCCATCATTTATCAATTGCAAAAAAATTATTATTCTGTTCCATAGTACACTTATTTTGTATCTCTTTGCAACCAGAGAGATCCATTGCTCAAAGATTTGTCATGCTTTTTTTCTACAGGATCAGTTTTCCATTAGCAATTCAGGTCATGCATGCACCCTTTGTCTAAACGCTATCATATACTTTTTATTGTTCTAAACTCTTTTAAAGATACTCATTTTGATGAGAAGAAAAAAGTGTTCAAGAGAATCACAATTTTGCAGCCTGTGGTAGGGACTTATAGGGACTCTAAAACTCTAGTGTGAAACCCCATTACCCCAATCACCCATATAAGATAATAAAAAAAATGCTTTATTCCCCAGTGTCTCTTAGATCTTAAAATGAAGTAAACTTTAGCAAACCAATCCATATATTATTATAAATAGAGTATCAAAGTGATTTTTCTACCATTAGTAGATAGTGTTTATTTGGCTCAATTTACATCTACTCTTCTGATTTGTGAGGCTTTGTAGTTTGTAATGGTTATTTGTTTCCCCAATTAATAGATAAAAACGTATTTATGCCTTAATCACCAAAAAAAATCCTTATACAAGGCCTTGCTTGCATTCACAGAACAAAATTCACACCACATATAATACAAAAACGGGTCATGTTTATGTTATTAATGTTGCACAACAAAATAGTATGACAATAACAATTTTCTTCTTTTTCAACCCTTAACCTCTAAAATCAAGGGTCTTGATATTTTATCATCAAATAATAACATATTTTATTTTGGCTAATAAAAGAAATCATCAAATCAACACTTGAGATTTGTGTAATGCAGGATAGTATGTTCCACGTATATACCAGAAGGCAAGAAGGGTGACAAATATAAGAACAGCAAAACTAAACATGATCCATGTTGTTGCAGCAAGCTGCATTATCTGAATTTGCACATTATATGAATGAACAGAGTTTCCAGGTTCATCTAAAAGAATGCCCAACCCCACGCGAGCTGAAAAAACTAAAATCTTGCAGAAATCAATAAGAATTTCAGTTAGGCCATGCTTGGATAAAAAAAAATTATAAACTCTTGTAATAGAAAAAAAAAAAAAGAAAATAAAGTAAATTGACCTTTTCTAAGTTAAAAATTAACTTAAGCATATCAGCCTTTTTGTAAAAATTAGATGACAAAGTTTACATAAAAGTTTAAACAGACATGCCATAAAGAAAAACGAGTACTTATTAAAACAAGGCGTGCAGCAGGGAATACCAATGAAAAATGCTAAGATATTTGGAGTCTATATAATGCTTAATTGGATTTGACTCATGGATTCGAGAAGAATTGAGTCGTAAAGCATCCATGCAACAGCTTAATTGTGAAAGAATCTTGTTGTTGAACAATGTTAATAGATTAAGAATTAAGTTGATTGCGAAGCTATTGTTTGAAAAGCTTAGAACTGACTATTGACTAAATGAGATTGATAACTAAATAAAATTGAAGGTGCAAAATTATAACAGTGGAAATGTTTTTTCCCCTTATACTTGAAATTGGGCTTTCGATCATGAGCATTAATAAGTTGTAGATTGCCCAATTAAGAACAATGCCAATTAAAAAACTTATATAAGTTATTGACTTTTGATATTTATTACTCCCTAATTAAAAAGTATACCTCCCTTTCCATTAATATATTTTTATTACTAAAATACCCTTTTGCACTTCCATCAACCCCTTTTTTCCATTATTTGATTTATCTATCAAAAATTGTAAATTTTTCATAATTTCATTGACTTCCAAGTGAATATTGTTATACTTTATCCTTCTCACAAAAGAAAGGGTGATAGACAAATTACTGATTTCCGAAATTATGATATGTCCACCTCTAAAATTTGATTTTTTAAGTACTGTGTCGAAAATAACTTCTCCAAAAAATAATTGGCTTTATTCTAGAAAGTAATTTTCATAACTATGTTTTTCTTGTTAAAGCATAGTTCCAAAAATTACTTTCCAAAATATGTAATTGTTTTTTTTTTTTTTCAAGAAGTAATCTTAGAAAAGAAATCAAGGCACTCGTCTAAGCCGATCTTTAGAAAGAGATTGAGGTACCTCTCTTTATTGTAAGTGGAAGGTGGGGTGCGGCAAAGAAAGAAAGAAGGGTGCATGGTGTAGGAAGAAGGATGAGTAGCATAGGAAGGGGTGAGCAGAAAAGTGCTTCCAGGAAAGAAATCCCAAACGAGAATAATTTGAAATTGGAAAATAAATTACAGGGTATTTAGAGAAGAATGAAAAAAAAGAAGTGAGGTATATTAATTGATTAAAGAGGTGTAATTATCATTTGTCTAATTTGTCTAAGTTATGTTTTCACTAGGATTTATTTGGATTTGAATCCAATTCAACTTCCAAAATCTTCATAAAATAAAAATTATATAAGTTATTTTGGTCATATTAATAATAAATGTGAAATATCAAAATACATCATTCATGCCATGAATTAGACATGTCAAGCATAGGACTTAATAAACTCCAATATAATCTTAGAATTTGAACTTAAGTCTAAAGATAACTCATGAGATTATCCTCCACTTAAGGTGGTAGGCTTGTAATTAAAAGTGAAAAGACAATAAAAATAAAAATAACTCATCTCCCCAAAGATACTGTGCCATTCGCATAGCCAAGAATACAATCTTCAAGTATAATATAGTTGAAAGTACAATTAAGAAAGTAAATGTGAGATCTTTCCCAGCTGAAATTCAAACTTTTATTCAGTGTTGAGAGACTTCAACTCCATTGGCACTGCAAACCCACCTCCTGCTCAGCACCACCATCACTCACCGAAGCAGAACCCAATTCCAACTTCCAATTCCTTTCTCAAAACAATAGATTACACCCACCATTTGACCCACCGCAAAAATCTATTCCTGCATCTCAAGTCTCTTGTCTTTATAAATCTAATATCTAATATGCTTACCATGTATCCTCTACTTAACATGTTCGACAATCGAGTGTCAGAAACTATTTTACATTTTTTGAATCATTTTGGACAGTTGATGTCTTAAATCTCATATCCAATAGTTAAAAATAAAGAGCACCCATGCTCCCTATTTCAAAGGGAGCATGTTAGAAACATTCATTTACATTCACTTCCAAGTATACTACAAACATAGCCAATTCTTTCAAAGTACTAAAGGTAGGATATGACTAATGAGACTTAGAATCTTCCGTCTAGTAAGTAGGCCGAGTTTATAATCATCATAACTACTATTATTCCAAAGGAGAATCATCAAAATCATGGATGACTTGCAGGAAAATGGACCTTATATTACAAATCCGACTATAATCTATGACCCTTCTCTTTTTACTTTACATTTTTCCCATATGCCCATATATTGAGTAAAGGAAATCGGTCCTTCCAACAAAATTGATTTTATGTCCTTCAAACAAATAGAGTTTCTAGACCTGACAGCATTAATGGTAGGCTAAGGTGGCTGCGTCATAAACAGTATTGAAAGCATTCAAGGATCTTTGCTTTGCTAAGAAATGTCCGTCCAGAAAATATTTCAGAACATTAATGGTCCACACACAGGCCACAACCATGGTACACATTATTCAAACATGGTTTTCCTGTACATGCCTTTTGCTGTCCCTCTCAGTATGGCCTAACCGACTGACCTTGTTTCGATCCTCCGCGTAATCAAATTGATTATTGTGGTGAGGTCCGGGGCCATAATTATGGCGTTTCCCCTCCATCCCTCTATCAGGGGAGCTTCCTGCTTTTCTCTTGCGATTGCTTGACTTAGGTGATGGAAGCCCTACGCCAATGTCATCAAGTGCGGATACCTCCCCTTCTTCAACAGCACTTAGATCTGGTTCATATGATGACAAACCCTTTGCTCCATGATATTGCTCATCTTCATGATCTTGATGTCTTCCATGCATGTTATCATAATCTGATCTGTCAGAGGGCTTAGACCAGCTTTGCCTCTTATCCTTATTTTTCTCACTCTGTGGAGCCAGTTCAATTCCATCTTCCAGTTCCCTCTCAATGAGATCATCATCATCCATGACATCTGTTTTCTTAGTTATATGACCAGCTGCTTTCCTTCGTTTTTCTAATGCAGCCTTTACCTTATCTGTATCAATTTTCTTAACGGCTTCCTGCGGAGGCCGACTAAATGCATCCTCTCTGTGATCTAGGTTTCTGCTATTATGTTTGTCTTTCAATTCAGTCATTTCTTTTGTTTCAGTCCCTCCAGCATTGCTTTCATGCTCTTTTTCACCATTATCAGATCGAGATTTCACCAAGTCTTGAGCTTCATGTGAGTTTTCCTTAAATGGTAGAGATTCCCACTCAGGATATTGATTGCCTTTGGCATCACCTTCCACCCTGTGTTTCATTTCTGTGCTCCCATAATCACCACTTCTACCATGGTTTGAGATGGGGCGCACCACATGATTTGGGACTGATGAATCAAACATGGCCATAGAAGATGCAGGCTTCAATGTTTCCAGTCTTGTGGCTCCAGACTGGGAATTACTCTTTGCAGCTGCAGTTTCATCGTTAGTAGCTGGAGCTTTTGCAGTGGCCCGATTGGAAGTCCCACCTCCTTCGACATCATTGGAAGGTGGCATTCGATTTTGTTCATACAGCTCTAACATTTGATTACTAACTTCTGCAAAAAAAAAATAATAATAATAAATAAATAAGAACAACATAGGTCTTGTGTTGTGATAATATGATATCCAGATTTAGTACCATTGAACCAGTCTAATTAAATAGATAGATACTAAGATACCATCAGAGAGAGAGAAATAAGCATAAGAGGAATGATAGAAGAGAGAGATGACAATGAGATGGTACTTTTTTTTCCTCATTTCTTTATACGACTAGTACTGAATAAAAAGACACCAACCCTCCAATTGGCGTGGAGTGACATCAAACTCTTGCCACCAGACCTTCTCCCCATCTGATGGTAGCTTTACCTTCAGAAACTTGGCAGCAAGGAATATGGCACCAGCTGCAATGTGATGGGGCTTAAATTGCAAGCAAAGTGATGTCCGAAGTCTGCATATCACATCCTAATTTCAGGAAAGAAAAATCAAAGGCCACTAGCCTTAACAAAAAATTGATTAATCTTCATACCCATCATTTACAAAATTCCACGCAACTTGAGCTAGGGCATTTTGAGCTACTTTGAATTTCTTTATTGCCTCAACAAGAGGTTTATAAGGATGATGCACATTCAGATCAAAACCAAGAGTTGCAAGAACAACCCTCTCTCCGAGTAAAATTAATTCTTTATGCTGTTCATACACATCCTGTGCCACAATTGCATGAGGAAAAAATATATTACATGAGAGGTAAGGAAAAATTGATAAGTTCAAAAGAAATTTTATTTTGAAATAAATCCACACTGTTAAACAAACACAAAGAATAGAGAAAATAACAATAAAATTCAATTTCAATCCAGAGACCTAAATCAAACCCCAGCAGCAAAGAAAACAATAATTAACAGGTAGTTCAACGCTGGGACTCAGGAGTAGAGATTGCTTAATGAAAGAAATACCTTTTGTTTTATTCTCATAATTGCCGCTGGATCCTTCTTATGTATAATTTCATATGAAATAAGAATTACATCTTTTAGTGGGCGAGGAGTTTCTTCAACCTTCCCAGCAAGAAACATGCATACTGTTGCAATGGTCTGCAGAACATGTTAAGTTACTAATTATCACAATTTGTCCAATTTAATATTTCATCATATGCATAAGACAATTTACTACTACACACACAGATATATATCAACAGAGAAGGATAAATATATGAAAGTGCTCCAACACATGCTAAAGAAAGAGACAGCAAATAGGTAAGACAGCTAGACAGAAAAAGAGATGACATTCAGATTAAGTTTTCCAAATGAAGAAAACAACAATTACAAGTAAAAACTAAGCAGCCATAGGATTTATTGTTTGGGTAATAAACCAAGGGTAAAATATGTTTGAGGTCTCTAAAATTTGAAAAGTATTAATTTTGTCCTCATAAAAATTTTCGAATTAATTTGATCCATATAAAAATAAAACATTTTTTTGCCCTCAGTGGTAACTCAGACGGTTTTCTGACGTGTCTAATAGATTTAATTACTTTCTTTTTCTACCTTCCCAAACACACTCGGAAGACACTAGAACCCATTGTTGCTTCACCTTCCCCCTAATCTCATCAGGAAGCGCAAGAAAATTGCCCAGGAAGTGACATTAAACTGATGATATATAATCATATAATCATATATTCATAAGGAAAGTCATTAAAATGAAGTCCTACATAGTTAAATCTAACCTGATACACTACAAGGGTAAAACAAATAAGCAGGGTTTTAAAAAGTGCAATATAGCACTGTAGCAGTGCGGAGCGGCCCCTGTCCGCAGTTAGTGTAGAAGCCATAGTGGACCAAATAGCAGGCTGAAAGCAGCTGTAGCAGGCACTATGTATTGATTCCAAAAAATTCCTCGATACACTACAAGGGTACAGCTTAAATAACCAAATAAGCAGGGTTCTAAATAAGTGCGGTCCCTGTCTGCTACAGGGGCTACCATAGCGGAGCAGTTTAGTGTAACAGCCATACTGGAGCAATTTATTGTAGCAGACTAAATAGCAGGCTGAATAGCGGTTGTAGCAGGTGCTATGTATTGATTCGAAAAAAAAAACCCTCTGAATAGACACATTTGGGCTTTCTTGGAGTGCTATTTTTGGGATTTTAATTTCAAACAAAATAAAATCTATAAATGTAATAATAGTGAAATGATACATATAACTTAGATTTAGAAGATGATGGTTGATAACTGATAATCCCTAACTAGGAAGCTTGTATTTAACATTTGTTGATATTTACTAGTATGTTTTGTCTAAGACTTTTTGTTGTTTTTTATGAATGTCATTAATTTTGAGTAGTTTTTATTATTTTTAAGAATTTATATGTATATAGTATACATACATTATATAAATCATAACAAATTTCAAAATAGAAACTATCCCGCTATATGGCATATCGCTATAGGTTTTTGGAGCCAACCACTAAACGCCACTATCCAAGATTTAAAACATTGCAAATAAGCACCTGTCTACTGATTTAATATGATAATAATTTTCAATCCTCGTCAGTCCTAAAAGATGGGGTAAAAGTGATTAGGTCACTAGGAGTCTGGGACACTGTCAAGACCACCCAATACATTGAATAATGTAAGAATAAAAAAGATGATATTCTCTCAATTATGTCTCACCAATCTAATGTGTTAGAAATGTAATATAAACATATTAGTCAATACTGCACTACAGCGGGATAGCAGAGTGGGTGGCCCTAGACCACTATGGGATTCAAATAGCAGAGCGGTTTTGACTAGCAGCTATAGTGGTTCAGTAGTGGCCAAAATAACGGCTATTTGCACGCTATAGCGGCGCTGCCATGTTATAGGCTTAAAATTCCATTTTACCCTTGGAAAATCGTTGTTTGAGATTTATTTGGCTAAAATATTCCACAAGTTATCTCTGTCTCTGTTTTGACTTCTAGTCCTTCACACATTATAGGACTATCTTTTATCCTATGTTCTAGTCTTTCCTCTTCCTTTAGACTTTTCACCTAGTTCAAAGTTAGCCACTCCACACCACGATCCAAGATTTGCTATCCGAGATGATAACTCAACATCAACATCAACAACACTTTTAACCCAAGCTAATTGAGGTCGATGGTAGATGAACTCAATGATAGATACGAGGAGGTTAAAAAATAAAAAAAGGAACCATCTAAAATATAGAGATAACAAGTCTAACCCTCCACCAAAGCGTATAGTTTCTCCATTCCATCCTAAGACACATCATCCACCAATCTTCCCACTCCATTAAGTCTTAGTAACAAACTTTTGTTCTTACGGGAATATCTAAGGGTCGTCTCATTACGTGCCCAAACCACCTCAAAACTTGAATATAAAAACCATTTACGTGTCTTCACCTAAAAACTTGAACATTATAAGCTACCCTTCCCTTATCCAACCCTAGCAATCACTAAAAGAATTTGAAGTAGCTTGCTTTTTTGTTGAGACGTCAAGATACCATAAATGATTGATCTACAATGGCTCAATGTGGAATTATAACAGTAATATAATATATAGTGCAATTTACATGACAACTTGCACCATATGTATCATATAGTGCACCACTTTCTTAGTACCAAATTTCAGCTAAACCACATCTGTTTAAAGTTTTTAACAAAATAAGAGATATAAATAAAGTAACTGAAGATTTTTTTTTTGCTTTTCTCTTTTTATTTTCTTGGTGCTTTCCAAGAATACAATGCTGCCCATACTCTCCTACCTTTCTATTAATTGGCACAATGAATCCTTAAATATGAATTCTAATGCATACATCATAATTCATAATAAACTAGAGTTCATTAAAACAGAATAATTCAAATACAATAGCCATGAAGATATAAACCAGCCAAAAAATAGATTAGCTAACACTGCTAATTGAAATACATATAAAGAAAAAATGTATTCACACTGAGAACAATTATTCAATAATAATAGCAGGCAAGTTATCATAACAAATTACAAACTCACCCTCCTATCATTCTTTGCATGGGACTGCCGGAGAAAGAATCGATGACAAAATATTATTGCAGTTGCAATAGTTACCTGAGGTCTGCAACACAATTAAATCAGTGTCAACATCATGACAAATGAAGCTTAGGGTATTCATTGACATTTATTATCAATTTTAATATGATAATAGAGATAAACAAATGTTTTCCCTTCAGCGGAGGCAATATCTCATAAAAATATAAACACATTAAGTTGCTAAGATATTCCTGATGAGCTCCTCCCCTCCTACAAGGAAACAAATCAAAGCTAACACAGCCTTACTTTTGGTACAATATAAAAAACATTTTGCCACTGGAAGAACATTTGTATCAATTGAACAAATAGGAACCAAGGATAAAAACTAAAACTACGTATCTCATGGTACAAAGGTTCCTCGCTATATGAAGGTAAAGGGGAGGGATATTGTACGCAGCCTTACTCTTGCATATGCAAAGAGGCTGTTTCCGGATTCAAACTCATGACCAACAAATCACTAAGGCACAACTTTACTAAGGAACCAAGGATATTTGCAATAAATCACAAGTCTTAACAGGAAAATTTAAAAAAACAAAAATGCCCCCTATTGCAGTTAAGATAGGTCACTGAGACAACCAGTAAAGACTCACACTTTAAGTCTCATGCCTAAGTCTTGCAGAAATGTACAGTATGATTTGCGTAGGTAAGTTTCTTTCTTCAAATCTATGCCATCGTGTTTGGATGGTGAGTATTCTTCAATCTCCTTCCTAGCAAAGTACCACCTCGAACCATCCTCCGGCTTCTCTTCAGAGTACCTTTGAGAAACACCTTGAGAAGTTCCATGATGAGAGGCATCACCAAGCAAAAATCCAGCCATGAGGTTGAAAGATGATGAAACTTAGTTTTGATGTATATCTGTATAAACTTCAGAAGATAATGATCACTTCACTTATGTACATTAAATAATCGCTCTCTGTTCATTAAATACAATAATGTGAAACAAATATGTGACGCACTAACATACAAAATAAATAAATCCCTAATGATGTCAACAAAACAAACTTCGGTTGGGAACCTTCAATTTTTTCACTCATTTAATTATCAAAAACTGATAAGAACAATTGACTGTCTCTAATCTTCCAATCTCACATTTGCTCAATTCTATTACCCTCTAAGAAGGCGACCGCAAATATCACATCCTTTTATAACACTATCATTGACATCAACGCCCATTAAACCTCCACATTTAACATTAAGCCTCTACATGTACATACATCAACAAGCTTCACATCGGCAACAGAAATTTAGCATCACTAAACAACCCACACCAAAATAACTCAGTAAAATCATCCCAATATGTCACTACCTAAATTACCTAACAATTACCATCAAAAATTAGATTTACCTAAAATTAAATAAAAATCAAAAACCATTTTTTTAGTCCACAGTAACAATCTGCAATACAGTACACCCTCAACAACAATTCAGAAAATGAAATTCCCAAACTTGGTTCCTTACGAGAAACAGACAAAACCTAAAAGGTAAAGGGTACACTATTTTATTCACCAAAAACCAAATTAAAAAAAAAACTGCAACAAGAAAACTACAAAAACAAAAGCAAATTCAACCTTTACCTGTAGTAAAAGAGCAAAAGCGAAGTTGAATTTCAGTGTGGAAGACGAATTCGATGAGAAAGACGCGATTTTTCTCCGCAAGAAGCGAAAAACTCGAAACCAAAATCTGGGAGTTCCCAGAATCAGCGCGTTTTGAAGAGAGAGGAGCGAGAATTCGATGGTGTAACTGTATGAGTGTGAGCAAAGAAGAAGAAAGAAAGAAGATATTTTAGGATTTTTGAAATTAGGGTTTAGAGTGGTAATGTAGAGAGAATAAACAGACTACGCCGTATCAGCGGCAACCATATACACACCAACCCTGATATTTTTCCTTCTCCCTTTGGTTTTTCTCTTTTATGGGTAAATGTGTAAATATCGTTTTTTTGGTTGGGTAAATGTAATAATATATATAGGTAAATATTTTTTTTTGGTTGGATAAGGTGTGGGCTAATTTACCATCCTACTGCATGATGGTATACAAATTTAACTTATTAAGTAAAATTAGTATTTTAATATAATAAATATTTATTTTATATTAGTAAAATTTATAATAAATAAATATTAAATATATAAATTATATTATAATTAAAATATGTAATAAATAAAAACATGTAAATTATAATTTATATTTATGTTTTTGAAATACTTTTTATTCTCTTAAATTTAGAATAATTTTATTGTCAACAATGGAATACATTACAAAAGTAATACTACACGCAATGCATGAACAATAACATAAATTATTAAAAAAATTGACAAAAATAGTTTACAAAAAGACCTTAAAACCAGTTAAATCATCATAGAAAAACTTTATTGGCAATTCACAAATTTTTTCCACAATGAGTGATTTGTATTTATCTTTTAAATCTAAAGATGGGCTCAAAGTAAGCAACTCCACCGTATTATTAAAAAATCTACTATTAAGCTCTAGTAACCCAGTATCAAGTGTAAAAATTAATATATATATATATATATATATATATATATGACAATAATGTGTGATTGTAATATGATCAACATTTCGGCGAGCTCAACATCTTTCTAGGAACATACAAGGTAGTCACGGACATTTATTTCATGTTTCTCACAAAATCACTTACTTGAAAAAAATTTCCCAGCCTGATTACCTCATTCTTTAAATCAAACATTTAGTAGTGTAAACCAAAGATGTTCATTCAATATATCTTGATTCTTATATTGCAAAGCATGACAAAGCTCATGGATAATTGCTAAAATACCTCTCATAAGATAAGATGCAATAGAAAAATAAACTCAAAAGTTAAGAAAATACCATAAGCAATATTAACATCACCACGAAGCAAATAACTACCTTCTATTGTAGCCTTTTGATGAAATTCATAAATAGCAACAAACATGCATAATAGGCTCCAAACTGAATTTAAGTGAGATCTCGTCAAGTATTTGTAGCTCTTTGTAACGTGTCTATTTGATTGAATCCACGACCTGTTTCAATATCATCACTAGCAATCAAATTTGTAATAATTGACACTTGAGCAGCATGCAATTGGTCATGTCTCTTAGGAGAATCAGAGACACCATTCTTAATCAATGTTAACTTTAAAAAATGAACATGATTAACTTCTCTAAAAGTAACAACTACAGCAAGTTGTAGCCAATGAACAAGACAATGGATATAATATGCATAATGACAATCTTTCAATAACAAGACCTATAACCCATTTCATTCACCACACATCTTGGTAGCTCCATCATTCCCTTAACCACGGAGATTTTGAACATCAAGATTGATTGTAAAATTATGAATCTTCATTAATGTCTAATTAATATGAATGGTTGTCTTATATATGTTGTTATGGCAAGCACTCTTTTTCTTCTTTTTTCATCCTCCTTGTGATGACCCATTTGGGGGTTTTGGCTGGGCCATAATTTCCTTTACTCTCTCAGCTATAATCTACTTATTTTGAAAATTCTCTTGAAACACTTCCTTTTTATGATTCAAATGATTTTAAAATATTTATATAAATGCAATATGCTTATTTATACGATGATTATGTTGTTCTTGAGGTGATTGCATTATTATTACAAAAATTGTTTTTATGAGGTGAATGTATTATTGTTTAGATGTATATGAATTATTAATGAGATGTGTGATATAATTTTAGTGTTCGAACTATCCTTATGTGTTGAAAGATGTTAGATATGTCATTTGAAAAAGATAATGGGGCTCACCAAATCAAGAGGGAGTGAATTGATTTTAAAATTAAATTAAAATTAATTTTATATGAGAAGCCAATTGCCCAGGGTTTCTCCTCTCAATTTCGAGCGTTTCTCCTCAATCGGATATTCCAATCAAAAGTTATGACCTTCCAAAATTTTTATGCATTAAGTCATTTGCAGAGCCGCGCCTGACTGGGGCGTGAGACGTGACTAAGCCCGAGTCACGTCTGGTGGGGGCGCTGGTTGCGTCCTTTTGAGGCGTCATTGGTTGTTATACATGTGTAAATATTTTTTTTAAACTACAATGTATTCGTAATTTTTTATTAATATTGCAATTATTTTAATTTTTTTTGCCTATTTTTCTTTTGAAAAATATGGAAAGACAAAAGAAAGAGGAAAACGCGCGTTTCAATAATTGGGCGAAGCGAGTCCAACGCGAGCATCTGCATCGTATTGTTCCTTTGTCCTTTTCTCTCTATCTCTTCATTCGCGAGCTGTTACTGAGCTCAACCTATAAATTTCAAACTCTCCAGAACTCAATTTTCTCTGCACAGTTCAATCCAAAGTACAGATAGATAGATTCGATCCATTTCATAATCTGAAGCCTTTTTATTTTATATATTTTTTTTTGGAATTTTGCGATCGAATTGTGACGGAACGGAGATGGCAGCGCCGAACAGGATCGAACGCGCCCACCAGATGTACCGCGATGGACGTTACGAGGAGGCTTTAGGGTTCTACACGGAGGCAATCGCCATGGCCAAGACCAACCCTCAGAAGATCGCTTTGCATAGCAACCGAGCCGCGTGCTATCTCAAGCTTCACGATTTCAAAAAGGTTCTCTTTTGAATTTGTTATTGGTGTTCTATTTGGAAATGGTTTTTTGTTTTTTAATGTTGTGTTACGTAAGTTGAATTGCGCCAATTTTAGTTTTTTAATTTTAATTTTAAGAGTTTAATGATTCTCCTACTATTGAAAATTGTTGGGTTTTGTAATTGTTAGTTCAGAAGTCCAAATTTTTATTATTATGGAATCCTGGTGTATGTGTAGTGTGTAGTTATGAGGCCCTGCTCAAGAGAGAGGAATTGTTTGATAGTTTAAAAGTGAAAGTGAGAGTATGAAGATTGAAGAAACAGGATTTTGATTATGTTGATATTTCCGTTGATTTGGTTTGGCTGGTAATAATAATATTTTTTTTCAATTATATGCAAATTATGTGGTGTGAATGGAAAATTGTGTAGTTGAGTTGAGTATGTTCATTTCCTTCTCTTATTTCTCTGAAGTATCTGTGGCTATTTGTAGTTGTAATAGATCAAATGTTAACAAATAGAGTTTAATATTGTCAACTAATTAGAATTCATCCTAGATATGATTTTACAATGATTATTATGAAACTACATGATTTTCAATTATGCGATGATTTATGATTACATGACAGTGTAAAAACATATTTTAACAAATATTGGCTGCTTTGTTGATTATCGGCCTGAGATTGTATAATCTCTTTCTATATAATTTCTGTGTGATTGCCTTTTTGTTATAAATTTTGTAGCCATTGGTTTGAATTTTGTTTTTTGTCTCTGTTCCGGTTTCAACTAATACTAGCTAAGGATGATGCCTTTGCTTTTCATTTTCCCTCCATTTGCAACTTTATGCTGTGTAATCAATCCTTGTCACTGCCATTTCAGGCAGCAGAAGAGTGTACTTCAGTGCTTGAGCTTGATCACAAGCACAGTGGGGCGTTGATGCTGCGGGCTCAAACGCTAGTCACCCTGAAGGAGTACCATTCAGCACTTTTTGATGTCAACAGACTCTTAGAGTTGAATCCATCTTCAGAGGTTTATCAAAATCTTCAAGCTCGTTTGAAGACACAATTGGTAGGCATGTTATCTCTTCTGATTTATATTTTCATTGCAATTGCACTTGCATGCATTGCACAGTGGTAACTTGGTTTTAAGGTACTAAGAGATTACTTAGTATGGCTATGGGCTTATGGTTCCAACTTCATAATAATAATAGTAGTTTATATTTTCTGCTTAGGCTTTTTCTTGTTTTTTTTCTACCCACACCTTTTCTTTTCTCATCCAGCTCGTAGGAGGGACCCTTATTAAGCATAGTAAACTGGGCCTAGAATTTTGTTCTTGTAGACAAAGTATTTTTTCAGCTGGTAGTAAGAAATTTTCTGTTTTTTTGTATATTCTTGCTCAAGGAAAGGCACTTGCTCCAATACCAGAATCAGAAGAGGAGGAGTTTGAAGAACAGGAAGATGAGGAGCCTGAAGTGATATCACAAGGGGAGAATGAAAACGAAGAGATGGGACAGAAATATTCATCGATTTCTAATATTGGGACAGATCAAAAGGTTGAGCTTGGCAAAGGTATTATTATTGCTGATTGTGCTCCGCATGAAACTGACCTCAAGTTTTCATCCAAGCAAGGAAGAAACCAAAACCATGAGCCTAAGAAGTCCACAGCAGATGCTATAGCTCCTAAAGCACCAAACAGGGAATCAACCGAGCAGCATTCAAAAGGATGGCAAACAATTCCAAAACCAAGAGGACATTCAGCTCTAGACTATGCACGGTGGGACAGTGTTGAAGATGATTCCAGTGATGATGACGATGATGATGAAGATGAAGAGTCTTTGCCTCAGTACCGATTTCGTGTAAGAACAGTTGGTGTCCGTCCTGTAAAGTGAGACGACTCTACTGTACAGTACATATAAATGGCTTTTTTGATCCCATAGACTATAGTGAACATGTAAGTAACATTTGATGGGCAAGAATGAGCCTGTTTCAACAGCTCAATCATGTCGTCTGCCTTGAAGATATATGAATCCTTTAGAGAAATGTACTGGCCTGTACTGAGTTGGTTTGGTAGTCAATGATGATGAGCTATTTGAACTCTGAATTTTTACCTGAAATCCATCAGTTCGAAGCTGCTATGATCCTGATGTGCTGTCAATCACATTCCTTTGTGATAGTAAGTTTAAGGGTTCATGTTTCTGTATTGGACCAAAAGTTTGGGGATTGGGGAGAGTTCTTCAGCTGCAGAGGCTCATTCAGCGTGACTAAAGCCATTGCAGCTGGAGCAGGCTAATTACTTTTCTTGGTGATACTATAAATAGAAGTCAAATTTCCAGATAATTAATTATTGTAGAAAAACAATTATAAGGTTTCAGCTGCATGAACCTGTGTTTTATGCTCTGCTTTTTTTATTTTTATGTAATATGATTCATTATTCATCAATAGTTTTATGTTCATGTCTTCTTAAACGCTATTTTTTTTTAGCCAAACTCTTTATTTATTTCCTTTGTTTTCTCAATCTTATGATTGCTTTATGGATAAATGTTTGTAGATATGCACATGCTTTGGAATCCATAACATTCCTGTTTGGAACTATAGTAAATGAGTCATTCGTATTTTATACACAAAATAAACACATATAATTACTTACTTATATGAAACTCTGTCTTTTATCTTTTTCTTTGGTGTCAATGTCTTATATTTCATGTTTTGTCAAAAACATTTTTATTTGACATTTACCCTTTGCTAACGTTGCATTTTTGTTGATTTCATTCCATTTAAACCGTTATACGCAAAGTTATTTTATTTGTCCAATTCCTGTATGCATCTTGACTGATTGACTCCAACGTGACAATTAGAACCTGAAATCATTATAGAAAGAGAGACATCCACCTCAGATTTAGAACTAAAATTTATTCTTAAAAAAAATAGAACTAACATTAATAAATTGTAAAAAATTTCTCTACAATGTTTTTTTTTTGACTATTTTGCTGAAGTATGGGTTTGGGTAAATAAATGTATTACTAGCCAAGTTAATGCTATATTTTTTTTGTTGCAGGCTGATTTGTTTATATCATATGTGAAGCTTTCATCAATAAATTATGTGAGGTAATAATTGTTAAACATACCACCTTTACCTATTTTTTTTATTTATTAAATTTACTTAAATATCTTCACCCCTTACCTCCCCTCCCCTTTTTCCCCTTACATCCCTAATATTTCACTCCAAAATCCATAATTATTTGGATCAGTTGAACTATTTGCACCTAGCAGAATATGAATCAGTTGGACTATTTGCATGTAGCAAAATATGATGATGGGCAAGCACGATTTGTTGGCACTGAACTATTCTATGTGATGCATTTGGTAAAGAATAATAAGTTAATTGATTATACAACCTCACAATTGTCATATTTAACATCGTAAGCATTGCAAGGATATCTACACAACGATTTATTGTCCTTTATATATATATATATATATATATATATATAGGTCTAAAGTCTATAAGTATTTGTTGGAATAGGTAGGACCACTATAGACAATAAAACTCTTCTTTTTAGTAATTAATGCAGTTACATATTCAGAACTATATATACCATTTTACCTAATCCAATCTTAGCTAATACTACTTTTGAGCAATGTCATGGACTATTGATATGATCTCCTCATGGTCCAATTATTTCAAAATATATTTTGCTTTGATACCAAATTGATATGAACACGGAAACATGACGGATCGTCTTAAAGAATTCAAAACTTAGGAAATTAATTTAATTTTCTTTTAAAGAATGATATTGACATCGTACTCAAGAAATGGGTGAGAGGATAAGCAATAAGTCATATATTTAATTGCCATAAGTTGTCATGATAAAACCAGATTCAATTATTTGTCAAAGAACCAAGAGAAGCTCTTACAATGGAAAAAAAAATTCAAACTTTTATTTAGATTCATTCTTGCTTCAAAACTACATAATTTTGGTTAGACTTTCTTCTAAACTTTCCACTACAATGTCTTATATATTTTGGGCTGATTTGACCAACACATGATCAGTTCTTATTGGACTAGACCAAAAATAGACCAATCTAAATTAATTATTTTTTACAATTTCATGAGAATATTTTAGAAATTTTATTTTAAAATAATTAGTATGTAGTCCGTGTTATTTAATTTAAACATATCACTACTTTATCTTCTTGCTTTTCAAAAAGTATAAAAACATATTATTTCAAAAAATGTATTATTTAACAGTTGTCATTTTCCATTGATTGACATTTGTTAAAAATTACAAAGTTAGCTAGAGACTAGTTAAATAAGAAAAGAAATCAATCAAAATTATAATTTTTAATAAATTTCAATCAATAATAATAAATAAACCATATGTTTAAAAGAGTATTGATAGAGAGAATATTATTATCATTTTTCATATGATCCAACACTGTGGGTCTATTTTAAGCTCATTTTTCTTCCCTGAACCCATTCACTAGGAATCGACCCATAAATAATATTCCCCTTCAGCTTGAGTTATATATATTGGAAGCCAACCCCTGAAGCATAATTCATAAATAGCTCACAGTCACATTACAAGTGCCTTGAGAATAAGAAGAAGAAGAAGAAAAGATACAATTTCTAGTGACGAGCAGCATGATGAAACTAGAGTATCTTCTTCTGGTGTTTGTTCTCATCGCTTCTGTGATTGCTAGAAAAGAACCTTTACTCGGACGTTGGAGCCCTATAAAAAACATCAACGACCCTAAAGTGACAGAGATCGCGAATTACGCCATTGCAACGTTTGATAAGCGATTCGGTACAAAGAAGAAGTTGGAGAAGATGATAGAGGGTGAGAGTCGAATAGTAGAAGGGGTAAAGTATAAGACTCGGATAGTAGCAGGGATCGATTACTTCCTCATCTTCAGTGCCAATGATGAGTACGGCGAATTTCAAAATTATGGAGCAACTGTGCGAGTAATCGAATCGCTCCATGTCAAAAACCTCATTGGCTTTGTTCCTGCCAATTCTTAATCATGTTGTTACACACATCTCTTGTCTCATAATGCCACCCTCTTTGTATTGTAAAAACCAATAAAAGTAAATTAATGAGAATGGGATGTGAATCCTATTTCATACTTCCTTGCATGTTTCAATTTGTTGGAAAATTCATGTCGTATTTTGTGTTGGGGGAAGCAATTTTTTTCAAGCAAAAAGTTTTCAATTTCAAATAGCATGTGTTTAATTTTCAATTTTTTTTTTACTCGGTATCATTAGAATGTGTTGTTATTTTATCATTATTGAATTTGCAAAAGATGATTGTTTTAATGAAAATCTTGAAAGATATGAAAATGTTTTTAAAGGTTGAGATAAAGTGAAAAGCTAGCAAAAGAGTTTTACCGCACCTTTTTCAGCCTAAAACAAGCTTACTTTAAACAATTTCTTATTACATGTTTTATTTATTATTTATTTAATAAAAATCATATTAATTAATAAAATATTTAATAGAAGAGACTTTTAAATGTACATTTATTATTACACATTAGGAGAAAGAAAATATATTTTAATGATATCTTTAATAAATATTTGACTTTATGCATTCATTAATTGAAAAGAAGTATTGTAGTAGTATTATACTTCCTCTGATTATATAAAAAAATATTTCACATTTATTAAAAAAACTTCATTAAATTATGTCGTTTTCAATTAAAATATTTTTATCTTTTATTGAAACTTAATATTAAACACAAAAAAGTTTTTGATCTTATTAAATAAAAAGTATTTCTGCTTAAAATAAAGGCACTATATAGACCATTTTATTTATTTATTTTATAAATCAAATTAATTAGCAAGACATCTAATAGAAAGTAAAATTTAAGTGCATATTT
>PYAF01005831.1:914099-947799 GCA_007407185.1 Glycine tomentella | reverse complement strand
ATTTTATTTTTTATTTCTATAATAAATTATATGAATTTAGCGAGACATTTAATAGTAAGTGAATTTTAAAAATCATATTTTAGAGAAGTTATATGAGATAATTTATTTAAATTATATGAATTTAACGAGACATTTAATAGTAAGTGAATTTTAAAAATCATATTTTAAAGAAATTATATGAGATGATTTATTTAAATTAACTTATACATAAATAAATTTTAAATTATAAAAAATATAATTTCATTTATTCTTTTTTCTTTTTAAAAGTGCTTCAAGAAAAAACTATTCAAACATACTCAAACTCAAATGTGCAAAAGTGCATGTTTGATTTAACATTCCAATTCACGTTTTTTGTAAATAACGTTAGTTTGGATGTAAAAGCACACTGAAAGTAAGGTAAGATCTAAAATAATAGTACACTGATTGATTACTACATGCTACTAACATTTTTATTCTCCTTGAGATGTAGCAAAGACTGATTTTATGAGTTGAACATTACATAAGTCAAATTGGTGAGTTGATATACACTGTCTCCATTCCGAATTACATATTGACTGGTGCATTTTTCAAATTTTTAATGAAATATTAAAATATTTATTCCAATTTTATCTTTAATAAATATTTCTATTTTGAAAAATGTAATAATAATTTTTTTAAAAAAAATAAGAAATAGAGTAATTAAGGATATTTTAATAAAATTGTCTCTTAATAAAAATTATTGTCTTAAAATACATATTTTTCTTAATTTATGTGGAAAAACCCATAAACATCAGTTATTTTAGAATAGAGAGATACCTTCTATATTTCTAATATTGACATAAGTTAAAGTGGCTATGGAGAGAAAAAATTGTATAATTGAATAATTCATTGTGAAATCTATTAAGGTTATTCTCACTCCTTATTTGATGTAAATGATGCATTTATTGACTTATTAATAAATTATCTCTGGAATTACAGGTAGTCATTAAATATTATCACTACTTAATTCATTTAATTCTATAAGTATTTTTAAAATAAAATTTAAAATTTTAACATTATTAATTAAAAATAACTAATTTATCTAAATTTTTACTGGTCTTGATTGAATTATTTGTTTCTTACTTGCTTTTAAAATTAACTAGCATTTTTATATATTTTTTTTTGTGAATAACAAGTACTAACATTTATATTAAAGGCAAAAAGAAATAATTACAGTGGATCCATTGAGAAGAGTTCTTAAAAAGAGACCGTCAAAAGAGTTGATGGCCTAACATTAAACTTTAACAATGATGTTTTAATTCATTTAATAAAATTAGTGTAACTTTTAAGTGATAAGTACAGTATTAAAAATATATATCTCATTCTAAAAACATGCTAATATTTTATCGTATAAATGACAACACAGTACAAGCTTATACATACAACAAGTACTTTGATTTCACAAGAATAATGAATATGACCTTCTTTATGAATATGCCTGGAGTAAATGTTCTTCTTCTACTTCTTATTTTGTCATCACCATTATTCATTAACCAAACCAAAAAATTTGTTGTAGCAGACAACAAATTGATTCAAACTTTGTGCCACAACTCTGAGACACCTGAAACTTGTCTGAGGTGTGTGCAATCTTCTCAAATTGCTGTGAAAGTTAATAGTACTGTTGGAATAGCCATAATCATTGTCAATTGCATCAAGGACAAGGCAAATGCCTTGGCACTCAACATGACAAAGTTGGCTTCCACATCAAATGGACATCTAAAGTCCATTTGTAAAAAATGTGCAAAAGACTATGGCTACCACATTGCCAAGAAAGAGTTTATTTCGATCAAGCATGCCTTGCAGAATCAGAAATATGACAAAGCTGAATCTTCTATGGCTAGAGCCCTAAGTATTGATCTTGCTTGCCACTCAAATTTGACGAGTCATCACCATGATGAAGTACTCCCAAGTGATGTTTTTAATAGTATGAAGATATATGAGGAGCTCTCTGAGGCTGCTTCTAGAATAATTGAAAAGCTTTATGTATAAGGGGCGATGCAAACAATTGCTAAAGTTATGTATTGCTAGTTGCTCAATATCTATAATCAATTCAAATAATGAATTAGACGATCTAAATCACTTAATAAAACAGTTAAATATTAGTAGATTTATATGACCGCTAATTTAGTTTGTCACTAAATTGATGACAAAAAATTGTCAAATGTTAAATCTCCAAAACCTCACTGACTGCTTAATGCATTGATCACTTAGTTAAGAATTTAGTAACAGTAAATTAACATTATCAAACAAATCAAATCAATAATTTATTAAGTGCTTGATTTATTTTTATTATGAAAAATGTGTTTTTTATTAGTTAGTTTGTTCATGGCTCACGGTCAAATCGAATTAACAATTTGTTAAGCGCTTGAAATAAAGTTGTCAAATTGTCAAGATGAGCTGCAATGAAAATTATGAAACCTCGTGAAGACACACCACACACAAATAAGCACAAATACAAATTAACCATTACTAATAACGGTTGATACGATTTGTATATATAATTCATATTAATATCATGATCAGGAAAAAACAACTTAACCATCACAGCAAATGTGAGGTCAACATCAAAATCAAAAAAACAAAGGTCTTCAATGCAAGTCCTTCATTGTCTTCATTTAAAGCATATTTCACATGTATCTATTTATGACTTTGAAATAATTTTTTGTATTTATTGTTTAAATGATATTTAATTTTAGTGAAACTGTTCATATTATTTATTTAACTTGTCTTATAAAATTACATTATTTAACTATTCATTTTTTTGCGTTATGAAGATATTCAATAGTTGATTTTATTGTATAATTAAATATTCAATACTTACTTTTATAAAATTAAACTATACCAAAACAAAATCAGAATTATTTTATATTAAAGAAAAAAATCAGAAGTCAATATTCAATTTTTATCATGTTGTGGGTATAAAATATTTAATAGCTTTGTTAATGATAATTTTTGTCAAAAAACTTGACTATAATCACCTCTAGAGCGGTCTCTAATCCCAATTACATTTTTGCATGCACAAATTTCAAATCCAAAACCTTAAATTATTAACAGATTTGAATCAATACTCAAACTAGCATAATGTTGGTAATTCTTCTTTAAGGTATAGTTCGTCATGAAATAATTTTCTCTTTAGCAAAAATGTTGTCTTTAAATTTATTTACACTTTATAATACCAAGAAAATATATATTACTTTACCACCTTTATCACTTTTTTCTCTACACATTTCTAAAATTAAGTTATTTTCTTCTTTTATAAGAGATGAGTATTAAAAATATATAGTTCAATAATAAAACTAGAAAAGGTAATTTCATCCCATGATTTATTTTTGAGATTTTATTCTTAATTTTTATAGAAAGCTATATATTTCTCGCAAATACTCCTCAACATCATATTATAGGTCTCTTAATTTTTTTAATTTGCTTCAAAATACTTATGACCTTAAAAAATTTAAAAAAAAGCATCATTTATTTTATTTTTATCTATAAGAATCAAAATCAAGTACCCAAATATTTACAACTACTCACATACACTCCTCAATACTCTGAACTACTACGTACTCTTGTATAAATATTTTTATAATAAACATTAATCTTGAGCATTGATATCTTAGTGAATAAATTAACAAAATTAAATACTTAATATTTCATTTTTTGACAATGTTAATAAAATATAATTTTATCACCACAAGTTAAATAAAGAATACAAACAGTTTCACCAAAATTAAATACAATTTTAAAATTAAATGCTAACATTTATATCAAAGGCAATAAGAAATAATTAACATAGGTCTATTTAGAAGAGTTGATGATCTAAAATTAAACTTTAATATTGACGCTTTAATTCATTTAATAAAACTACTACTCCTTCCATTGTTCTTAGTTAAGTGTTGGATTTTTAGGAAAAATCTATTTATCCATTTTTTTTTAAAATAGGGAAGAGATAGTTTTTTAAGTTAAAGATAACATTAGTTATTTTTTCAATTATTTTCTTACTTCTTACCTAATTTTTAAATTATATATCCATCATGAAGGTGGAAATGAAAACAACTAAAATGCATTTATTGTAGAATATATAGAAAAGGATGATAAAGTTAATAAGAAACTTTATAACTATTTTATGAGAACAAGAAAAATTATTGCACTTCTTGCTCTGTGTACAAAAATCTTAAACGACACTAAAAAAGGAACAAATATAGAATAACTTTTAAGTGATGAGTATTACAAATATATTGTTGGGAACTAGACCCTAAAGTCTCATTATGACTTGGCTTCCAAACCATCGGATCACTCTACCCGGGTCCAATAAGGGTAAAAAAGTATTAAAAATTTGAACCTAAAATTTACCTGTGCGAATTAGCTTGCTGGGTGAGGTGACTCCTGGAATAGTCTCGCTGGGTGAGTATGGAGTCTAGTTGGGCGAGACTGACACCAATAACCTCTTTTTTCTTGTTACCTACTTATTTGTTTACCCTTCACATACCAAAATAGTTAAAACAATTCATCTAATTTTTGGATAAAACACATAAATATTAACTGCGTGAATTACTTATTATTGGTCCAATTTATCACACATTTATTGTGAATTAGACCTAAAGTCATATGACATCACTCTATACACTGAGTATTAAAAATAGGAATAATATATCATAAATAGTGAGTTGGTGGTGGTAAAGTTCAGTTCTTTGGCTCAAGTTTCTACCCTTTTCTTCTCTCCTTAAGAAACAAAGCTTGAAGATACTATCGGTAAGGAAAGCTTAACCTTCGTAATTAAATTCTATAATTATTAGAAATGATTCTAAAATGATGAGTGGATTTTGTGGAAGGTGAGTTTTTGTCATAGTTGAAGTTTAGTGGTGTTAAGGAATGATTTGAAAAAAAATGTTGGCTATGTAATAAATTGTTTGTGCCAAACTCAAAAAACTACAAAATTGTGTTTTAGAAGCCAAAATGATTTTAACTTAAGCGATATATACTTCCTTTGTTCCACTTTATACATTGTTTTAGAAAAAAATATTTCAAATTACTTGTTTTATAAAAAACAATGAAGTATCAATTTTTTTGTCAAAGATTATCCATAGTAGAAGTAGTTGTTACTGTGTAGAAAATTAATAAAAAAATTAATTAGGAAAATAAATAATATATTAGTCCATTTCAAATTATGACGTTTTAGAGAAAAAAATTATTTCAAAATATGTCATTTTACAAAAATAATGTTGCATTAAATATTTTTTTAAGACTATCCTTAATCAATACTCGGTGAAGGTAGTATATAGAAAGAATAAATGAGTCATTAATTAGAAAGATAAAATGTATATTAATCACATGATTTTTTTTTAATTCAATAAATTAATTGTATTTCTAAATACCTGTGTCAAAACTTTTTACATAAAATATTTATTGAAATTCAAAATATTAATTGCATTTCTTAATACTTGTGTAAATTTATTTTTAAGGAACTTGTATCAAAATTAAACATCACATAAAATGGAACCAAGAGATTATTACGTTTAAATGAATTTTATAAGTTCAACCCATATTTATTTCTCCCCATCTATTCAAATATTCTAAATTGATAAATATAATGCAACCACAATGTTTATGAAGATTTCATATTTGAGAAAATATTTTTTATATTATTAAAATGAAAACAATTAATCCTATAATTGAAATTATATGTTCTTTTGGATTTTGGAGACTATATACATATATCATTAAAAACAATATAAAAAATAAATTAAATGCAATCATAAATATTTTTAATATAATTCTTAAATGCAATCAAAAATGTTTATGTTGACTTGACATTCCTTGGAAAGAATATATATTCTATAAAACATACATTCATTAATTCATACATTTAATTAATTAAAAAATATAGACTCATAAAGAAATATTGTGAAGGGCATATTTAAAGATAGAATATATTAAAGAAGAAAAGAAGTGACAAAGTCAATGTTATGTATATTCTACACTAAAGAAAAGCTTGGCAACCATTATAAATAACTCAACTATTTCAAAGTCCCACTAGTGTCTTTCATATTTCTTACAATGGTCTAAAAGCAATAGGCATTATACACTTAATACTTATCATGTCTCATTAACAGAAAGAAATAGAGACCTGTAGTGAAGAATAATGGTAGGAGAAGAGACAAAAGAAATTAGTGTCATTGAAGGAAAATATTTGATCAACTCTCTTCCTAATCCACTCATTGGAGCTATCATTTCTCTTATTCCTAGCACTGAAGGTATAAGAATCTATGTTCTTTTTAGGCGATAGGAAAAAGGTGTGGATGCATATGTCACACCTTAACTTTGATAAGGTCCAAATGATGAAACCTCATATCCAAGCTAATCTTTGTGGGGTACACCATAAGAGATGTGTTGATGTGTCTTTTCAACATCAAATGGTTGATCCGTACAGAAATTATGACTTGGATGTAATTGATAAAACATAAAGATTGGTTATCTGGGTGTTGAATACACACTCTCATCCCTTGGAAAGTTGTAATATTCGACATTTGTGCTAGTGGTAATGTTGTTTTGTTGATGAAGAAGTGAAAAATCTTTCCATGGAGCAAAATGACCTTATTCATTTGACCATCATGCAAAATGCTCCACAAGGTGTGAAATACTATGAAATGACTCTAGATTTGCCTTTTGAGATTTTCTCAGGCTCTGAGGAACTTGAGTTGAACAACTATTACCTCAAGACAACACCTTTAAGTGGTTATTTTGCTCAGGTTCTAAAAAAATTGACCTTCAACATGGTTGGGAAGGAATTTTGTCTTGTTGCTTGTGTCTCGAAAATTTAACCACTGATAATTGTATGATGGAAATGATTAAGATAAATAACCCAATGCACAAACTTTTTAGAATTTGTAAAATGGTGGTGAGTGAGATTGATGTCTATGCTATTAACCTTGAGATCATTGAGATTGATACCGTTGTTTTTAAGTCTCAAAAGTTTACTTTTGAGACCCCAAGATAATAATAGTAAAAGAATGTTACCTAGTAAGAATAAGTTAGTGTTAGTGGTCTTCCTTAATTCATGAATCATATCCATAATGAATTCTAATTAACAACATATTGTTAGAATAATTTAATAATGTAAATATGATATTTTGATAATTTACAACTTTAACACTAGCTCTTGTAAATGGAAAAGTCTTTTCCATTTAAATTTTTTTACACTAAAATACTAATATAGTAATTTGAAGATTTAATTGGCATTTAGTTTTGTAAATATTGAAAGACATAAAATAACCATTTTTATGTATGTATACAAGTGGATTGGGGTCAAAACCCCTTCGGGTGATGGATTGTTGGTTTGAAGATACAAGATTCATGAAGTTTGTGGAGGAAGCTTAGAGAAGTTTGAATGTTCAAGGTTGGGCCACCTATGTTCTTAAAGAAAAATTGAAGAATTTGTTGAAGATATGGAATAAAAAAGAGTTTGGCAATCTACAACAAAAGCAAAAAGAATTTGAGGAGGAGACGGGTGAGCTTGACAAGAAAGGGGAGAGACAAAGATTAAATGATGAAAAAGTGGATAGAAGAAAAGACTTACAAGAACTGTTTTGGAGGGATACCTTTTGTATTGAATCATTTGCAAAACAAAGAAAGGTTAGGAGTAAATGGCTCTTAGAGGGAGACTAAAATTCTAAATTTTTTCATTTCATTGTCAATTGGAAACGAATAAATTTTTTATTAGAGAGCTTTTATTGGAGGAGAAATGGGTGGAGGATCCATTGAAAGTAAAGAATGAAGCTAGTAGATTCTTCCACAATAGATTTAGTGAGGAGTGTTGGGATATACCACTTTTTGACGGAGTACACTTTAACCAAATCACACAAATTGATAGTGTTGGTTTGGTTGAGAGGTTCGGGAGGAGGAGGTTAAGGAGGCATTATGACAATGTGGAAGTGCTAAAAGTCTGAGTCCAAATGAATCTAACTTTAAATTCATTAAGGCTTTTTGGCATATTTTGAAGGAGGACATCATGAGGTTTATGAAAGAATTTCATAGATTTGGGGTTTTTCCAAGAGGCTCAAATTCATCATTCATAGCTCCAATCCCTAAGGTTGACGACCCACAAGGCCTTGGGGAGTTTAGATCTATCTCCCTAGTAGGATGTATGAACAAGATTGTGGCAAAAGTGTTATCTAGACGCTTGAAGAAAGTACTTAATGATGTTATTGATCAAAGGCAAAAGTGCCTTCTTGGGCAAGAGATTTCTTCTACATAGTGTTTTGGTGGCTATTGAGGTAGTGGATGAAGCTAAAAGGAAAAACAAAAGTTGTTTGGTCTTCAAGGTGGATTATCAAAAAGCCCATGATTCAGTGATTTGGGATTTATTACTTTACATGCTTCAAAGATTGAGTTTTAATGAAAAGTGGATTAGGTGGATAAGAAGTTGTTTGCAATCTTCTATGATGTCGGTATTAGTGAATGATAGCCCTTCAAGAAAGTTTGGGATGCAAAGGGGATTGAGACAAGGCGATCCATTGACACCATTTCTTTTCACGATAATGGCGGAAGGTCTTAGTGGTCTTTTGAGGGAGGCGGTTGCAAAAAAGCTCTGTTCTAGTTATAAGGTGGGGAAAGAGGAGGTGGGGGTTAATTTTCTACAATATGCGGATGATACTATTTTTTTTAGGAGAATCATCTATGAAAAATGTCTTGATCATAAAAAGCATTATGAGATGCTTTGAATTGGTTTCGGGACTCAAAGTGAACTTCCATAAGAGCGTTTTTGGAGCCATTGGAGTGGAAGAGAGGATGGGATTAGGATTTGCTCAAATCTTGAATTGTAGATTACTATCTCTACCATTCACTTATCTAGGGGTACCTATTGGGGGCAAACCCTAGAAGATTGGAGACATAGGGATTGGTCATCAACAAATTCAAAAAGAAGCCAGCCTCTTGGAAACATAATGCCGTCTCTTTTGCGGTGGTATTGACTTCATTACCCTTGTTTTTTCTTTTTTTTAAAAAAAAAATTCCAAAGGTGGTGTTACATAAGTTAGTTTGCTTACAAAAAAACATTCTCTGGGGAGGGGGTGGAGTGGGAGAAAAAGGTAAATTGGGTTTTTTGGGATAAAGTGTGTTGTCCTAAGAGTGAGGGAGGACTAGGGGTTAAAAATATTATCATATTTAACTTAGCTTTATTGGGAAATTGGAGATTAAACTTATTCCATAGCCAAGATTCACTATGGGAAAGGGTGTTGTTATCAAAATATGGGGATTGGAGAGGGTTGTTAAGTGATGTGAGTGACCATATGGTGGAGAGATCTAAAAAATTGTGTGGGAGGTTGAGTGATTTAAGATGGTTTGATGAAAGAGTAGATTGGAAGATGAGAAAATGGGATAAAATAAATTTTTGGTGTGATGCATGAGAGGGAAAGCAAAACTTTGTCAATTTATATCCTAGACTATTCCTCATTTTATTGCAAAAATTTGACGAAATTGATAATATGGGGAGGTGGGAATTTAGTTGTTGTAGGAATTGTTTTGCCTAGGAAGAGAACTTGCTAAGAAAGTTTCAACAACTTGAATCAAGTATGACCATTGATAGGGAACGGTTGGAGGGTTGGAGGGTTGGAGGGTTGGAGGTGGAAACGAAATGTGAATGAGTTTTATTCAGTAAAGACAATATATAATCTCATTATTGGAAATGACGGGATCCAATAAACAAATTTTATTTTTTTGGTGCTATATAGAAGATAAATATTCCTACAAAAGTGATCATTTCTTTTTTTTTTATTGTGGAAATTGTTTTTGAATAGGCTGGCCACTCTAGACAACTTAAAAAAGAAAAATGTGAGGATAACCGCAAATAATTGGTTATGTCCAACATCCAGTTTGGAGGAGGAGACAACAGTTCACATTCTTTTCTCTTGCAAATTAGCGAATTGAATTGGGAAAGTGGTATATTCATGGGGAAGACTCTATACTACCCTGCCATCATCACCCGAGGAGAACTTTTCACAAAAAATTGGGTCCACAACTTCTTAATGGAACACGATCTGGTGTGCGATGGTCTGACACATTTGGAATTTGTGTAATGCTATTATTTTTGGATGTGTAGTTTATGATTTGGAAAAATTGTTGGACCAAATTCTTTTCACGAGCTGGTCATGGTTGAAAAATAGTTCCAAAACTTTTCAGTTCTCATTTGTAGAGTGGTCTTTGAATACGATTGTCTGCTTATACAAATCTTAAACATGTTGTAAAGGCTTGGAATAATGAAAATTCAAAGGGGGGATAGAAGGAGTGGTGGCCAACAACTTGGGAGAGGAGGACGATTCAAACGTATATGTTAAACGGTAAAAATCTGAACATCCAAATAATGATTCAAAGCTGGATATATGATGGATTGGTTGGTGACACATAAAAATAATTTGTTAAATTATAGGGGGTTGGTGGGGTTTTCATTTTTATTATGCTATGTTGATTGGTTGAGTATAACTTATAGTACATACTAACTAATACAAAATCGATAATAAAAAAGATACAATAATAATTTTCATAAATATTTAAGAACATGTTTTATTTGATTTTAAAAAATGTATTTTATAAGATAAACATTTAAAAAAACAAATTGACATAAAAGAAAATCACAACACTCTTGAATAAATTTTATTATTAATTTACGTATCTTATTATAAGAAAATATTTGATTAACAATTAATAATTTTATTTTTTGTGCGTCAAATTAAGAAATTATTTGAATATATTTGATGAATAAATTAACACTAGGAAATATAACAAAAAAAAAAGGTAAGACAATTCTCTCTTTTCTCAAAAGAAAACTCAATTGTCTATTTTTATTTGATTAGAATATGACAACTACTATTCATTCATCTACTTTCTCTCTCTTCCTTTTTATCATTTCACCTATCAAATTCATTATATTTTCTCTTATCTTTTCCCTTTTCTTACTATCTGCAACGTCACAATTCCGTAGTAAGAAGGCGATAATATCTTGATTGATTATTATACATATTCTCATCTAAACTCACCTGTATCGAAAATTATACGACTGCCACGAGCTGTATGCCATGACATCAATTTAGGAATAATGTCTTCAAAATCTGACTTTAGCAAGGAATTTCTTCTCTTTACCTTTACAGAGGTTCAAGAGACCCACTTTTCGATCTTTCCATCTGCGCTTGAAGCCCGGACAATGGTTTCTCATCCATAGGAAGTACCCCATCGTGCATTGTATTCTCGGTACCAACATGCTCTGATGCATGAGGAATCTGACTACGAGCAGCAGCTGCTAATTGCATGTTCTTCATCCTCTCTCTGATTGCATCCAATGTTCCACTGGTTACTGCAGTTCATATGCAACTTCTCCAAGTCAACATTCTTTCTTTTAAACTTAAAAATAGGTTCAAAACAAAGAGAATTATGTTAACATACCTCCTGGCATAAATCTATCATTTCTTTGGTCACCTATTGTATAGTCAGAATTTAATGCTCTAGAAGTAATGGCATTCATAGCCCTATTCTCCTCATTGTATGATGATGAGGGTAAATTAAAATTTTTTGGCTCAGGTTTGACATTTAATTTAGCATCACCCAATGGATTTGCATTTACAGGTGAGAGAGGTGCAAAATCAGGGGAAAATATATTTAAAGATGCCGGTGGAGGGGTTGGCTTCGGTAAACTCGAAGGAGTTCTTCCAGCTGCAGCATTCTTCTCCATCTGCCAAAATGTTAAAATCAATTGCCAATTGTCAAATACTCAATTCTACCACTCAAAATCGCTGGTACAAATACAAAATGCAAGTTCAATTAAGAACATGCGGTAATACAAGTAAATTAACTCAACCTGAGCAAGACCATCTCTAATGTAGGTGCGAAATGCCTCAATAGCATTTTGAAGCTGAGCAAATATGTCAACCTGAGATAAAGCACCAGAACCTTAATCAACTGAGCAAAAATGATATAGGCTTAAGGTTTTATTAAAATCATAACATTACATCTTATCCAAATATTAACATGAAACTTGAAATGGGTGTGTTTGTGTTTGGTACGGTGGAAGAAAATCAAGGAAGGAGAGAAGATTTTGAAAATAAAGGAAAAGTTGAAGTTAAAATTTTGATTTCTGTTTCTAGTAGTCAAATTTTCTCTCCGTTGTCCTTTCACTTTCTTACTAACCAAACAAGAAAATGAATAGCAATGTGTTTCCTTTCTTCTTTATTTTCTTTTCCCCCAATCAAATATACCATTAATTCTTACCTTTGGGTACAATTGGGTAATCCGATGATCATATAGACCAATTGTGCAAGTTTGCTTCTCCCCAATGTTCTTAAATATAGCAGTCAGCTCTTGCTGCAATTTAATTTTAAGGATAAGAACAGAGTCAAGGGAAAATAGCCTTTGAATTTGCAGTAAAATAGAATATTAGGGCAAAATAACACAAATAAAAACATAATATAAATTAAAAATGTTGAGATATATCAATTATTATTAGGATCGCAAATTAAATAGTAGGATAGTAAGATCCTAAGTTTAGCCACTTCTGCGCTGACTGCTCATGGGATCATTGGAGTGAGATTAGCGTATAGTTAATGGGATCATTTGCAACCCAAAGCTCACTCTACTGATGCCAACTGCAACCAACCCACCTCCATTCTGCACCCCACCAACTGCGTTTCTTCTTTGGCTCAACGACATGCAAACTGCAAACAACTGGCTCTACTTATGTTTTCTGAAAATATTTGAACTTAAGTTGAGTAGTGTGTTTTCTAAATACTGTATTTGGATCTTATGACTTATTGTGATTTGATTTTTCAATTTAAGTTTGTTTAATGTTGTGAATTAGAGGTTATTTTCTCTCTTGTGTCATTTTTTTACGCATGTGTGTAGATGATTTTGAATCTTAGGCAGGATCTTACGATTTAAGTCATGATCCTATGTAGAATCTTGAGTTTAACAACAATCTGTAGTACCCACCAAAATACTGAGAAATAAAGCATAATGATACCTTTAATTGGGCATCAGCCGAATGGGTGCCCAAGGCTGAATTATTGGTTGCTGAATCACCCCAATGGTTTTGTCCCCCAGGTCCAGATGCAATCAACATTTTGCAGCAGCCAAAGTCTAAAATACAAAAGTGAGAGTAAATACAGTATAAAACTATAAATAAGTCTACTACTACCTTAAAATAAATTAATTTGTTTGAATTTATACCTCAAGATTAAGTTCAGTGTAGGCAAGGATGATGGGCTGAGGCTTAGCATCGATAGGAACCATTGAAAGATGACCCTTTATTGCTGCACCACGAAGCTTGACAAGTTCATGCAGAACAGTTTTTACCATTCGTAAAGGTTTGTCATCAGCACCAGCCCTATAAAACATTAGAAAATAAAAAGTGGTTCTAGTTTTATTTTATAAGGAAAAAAAAAAGAAGAAAAAGTTGTAACTCTATCCAACAAAGTTATATACCTTCTCCTAATTTCCTCCATTCCCAAGTGTTGCAGGTACAAATGGATGCTTTGAAGTATGCGATCAAGGTCAACATCATAGATAGTGCTCTAAAGAACCTGCAGCACAAACAAATAGATGTTAATACTGAACAACATTTTAATGAATAAAATGTATCCAGCTAGAATTTGGAAATTTTAACTCTGCTTCTTGACAATGAAAAATAGTTAACAATGGATTCGTATGTTGAATATCTAATGGATATCAGTTATACATTCTGACCCATTATATAATCATCCACTAACGAAAATAATATAATTCATCAAATCCATTAAATATTTTAGCAATTGTGCAAACGGTGAGAAAATATGAAAAAGTGGTGGCCTTGAATTTGAGAATGGGATTCAATCAAAAAGGGAGAGGGGAGTGGGATGAGTAATAAGAGAGCAATCTGTTGCATTGATTGTGAACCGAACAATCACCCTTCAATAATAAGCATAAATCATACAGAAAATTACCAAAAGGCCACCCATACATAAACACAATTAGATACATAAATTTTAGAGTCAAGCACAAATAATCAATTACCCCTGTGATCCGGCAACTATTGGTTGATGGGCTATATATTACATCAAGTCCAATAATATTTATAAAATAAATAGTTAAGTTTATCTTTATCTTATATCTCTCTAGATTTGACTGATGGCTGCACAAGTTACCTTTGTAAGCTTGATAAGGCATTTCACAACTAGATTAGAGAACTTCTGATTTCTGGAAGCAAGTGACTCATTTGATGCTGGTGAAGGTCACCTGGATGAATGTAATGGCCGTAAAAGATTGATCAAGACAACAAAGGATGAAGTCCTATCTGCATTATCCTGTATTTACAAACACTAGTTACTAAAATAGCTGCACCGTAATGTTTTTCAGCATATAAACCTACATATGCCGAATGCCTGAAATATCAGTTCACAGAAAATGGAGGGGGGGGAGAGAGACAGAGATAGAGTTCCTAACCAGAATCTTAAGCATCAATACATTTAAAGCTTTCAACAATTGGCTTCCATCATCCATATGAGGAACCCTATCATCCAAGAGCCACAGAAGAAGCTCAGTAATGAGACTGTCAAGTGTGCTCTCCTTTACAGCATGCGCAAATCTTTTATTCTCTGTAAAGAAAAAAAATTAGCAATTAGAAAGTTACGAAAAGACGTCCGATGATACCAAAATGGCCCGCAAAAATAAAAAATATTTACCTGCATGAGAGAGTTCAACACATATTTACAAGACCGTGATGAGGCACCACCAGTCAAACTGAAGTCAAAAGTTTCGACCTATTCAAAATAATGGGAGAAAAATTAACACTTAAATAATTCTCCAAATAAGGGAATCAATTTAGAAAACTATCTCACCTAATTAGCAAGGCATGAAACTAGTCTATCTGCATCTTTCACAAGTTCATCCACTAGTTGCCTGAGCTAACTCATGACAAACAACTTTCATTCCATCAACAGACTGCACCCAAAAAAATAAATTTTGAAATTCAGAGTTCAACCTCCATTTTTGAAAACCAAAAAGAGAATAGGGGGAATATCTCAAAAGATATCTATATACAAATCAGGAAAATTATTAGGTTTTAACTATCAGTCATTCTATTCACCTGCTTAGGAGAACCAAAAGAAATAATATCGAGTGCTTGATTCCAATCTTTGGGGCCACTGGCAACAGTCATAGGACGAGGTATCAACTGTCTATCAATGTTACTATCAGGTTAACCATAATTTTTCCTGGCATGAATAAGCGTAATAAGGAAAAATAAAAGAATAGGAACAACGCAATTTAGGAAGATAAATTTCCCTTTTATAAGAACCCAAAATGAATGAATTTCACAATAAAACTTTAACCATACCTCAATATTGGACCAGCAAGAGATCTAGTCACTTCTCCACTTTGTTCTGCGACATCAGACCTGGTAATGGAAGCAATAACATATTCAGTGTTATCTATATTAAACTTTTTATATTGGATAATCTACACAAAAAACAAACTCTTCACCTAAGCAAAAAGATTTGGAAAAAACTTGTGTAAAATTCATTAGGGAATAATGGACAATAAAGATCGGTATTGTAGGTTGGCACTAATGACCAATGTGTAACTCCAATTTTGATTAGGGAATAGTACTAAAACACCTAAAGAACCGCACCCAAGTATTATGTATGGATTTTGGAGGTTCAACCTCCAGCCTTAATGACATCCCAATATATGGCCATCAAAACAAGAGAAAATATAGAGGGGAAAAAAGAGAAGGAACAAAAAAATTATTTTCAACTTATGTGTGTAACAAGTCACTCAAGTGACAGAGTCATCAAGGGATCACTAATTAAACATCGTAAACCACAAATTGAACAATTTATTATATACGCTTAATTCTCCAAATTCACACATCCAAACATCTACTAACTGGCTTAGTCTTTTTTTCAAAAATTACTTTCTTTAACTCTATTTTCATTACCAATAAAAAAATTCCATACTATAATTCTTAAAGCTCAAAAGTCACGGAGCAGCTTCCAACAAAACCTTTCACGCTCACATCAAATAGGACTTACATCCTCATTTAAAAGATAAAATTAGCAAACATGTTAACAGTAAACAAATGCCAAAACAGGGACTTAGTCATGTTTGTTTTCATTTTATAGATGATGAGCAGGATCAAAAGATCAGAGCACAAATTAGAAGGAAATTTTTAATGCATTAACTGCAAAGCATAAAATACAAATCAAATTGGAAAGAAAAGACACACCCATTTTCCCTGATTGAGGACCTTAAAATGGCCCTTGCTTCACCAAGCTTTCCTTCATTCTTCTTTTCCATCTCCCGGACCTAGTAAATTACACAACCAACATCTCAAGAATTAAGTATAGCAAAAGCAGAAATAAACAAGTAAAGTATGTACTTAACTTCCACTCGAATCTATCATCTAACATGCTCTTTTGAGCATCAGTTAGCTTCCCAACATATCTCCATATGTCCTCACATGCATAGCAAGGTTATAGAAGGAAAATAACTATGCCAGGCGAAGAGGTATGAAGAAAAGTAACCAGAATTTAGCACATAAATTCCTTAAGTGGTCACTTCATCCATTGAAAAGGACATTGAACTCTTGCAATTTTACACACTAATGCAAAAACACTACCCAATTCAACAAAATAGCACAGAAGTACTTTTTTTTTACCAAGTTTCCTTTTCAAAGATATATATCACTAGGCACAAGTATTTTTCAAGCACATTGGAAAACAGAAAGATGGAGTTCTACAGTGTATGGCATACCTAGAATCTTATAACCAGTAGCTAGTGTATTTAATGCAGCTTTCCTAGTTTCACCATCCCACTCTGCAGTTAAGCTTACAACAATTTGCAATGACTTTAGCTGCCCACTAATCTGTCCAGATAATGCAAGGAGTAACTATCCAAGGAAAATACTGAATAGGAAAAAGAAATCATTAAAATGCATTAGTAACAATACCTCTGCACCATGATGATCAATAATAAATCCAACAAGATCGGCACATTCAATTCGAGTTCGGTTATTCTTTGAGCGCAAACCCTCTAACATATAAGGGAAACATTTAGACGCAGAATATATGGCAACAAATTGTTTTGTCAGCTCCCGCATTTTTTCTCGTACTTTCTCAATGTTATGCCCTAACTGCAACATTAAAATAAGAAATGAATTGTGACTTCCTCATCTGTAACACCCAAGGCAGTACACTAGTCAAACCTTGTGCCTATGTAAACCAAAAATTTGCAGAAATCCACTATACCATCAGAAAGATTCACAGGAATAACAACATCCTCAGGTGCCACAAATGTTAAAGTTGCTAATACAAACCTTCTCTACTAAGCACGGAAGAAACACTGCCCCTTCAGATTCGGTCAAAGGGTTCGCCTCGTCCTTCAAAGTGTCAAGCAGTTCAGGAAGAAATTCCAGCACCTAAGCAATTAAGAAAAGATAAGACTCTATCGAGTAAGTATACTTCTATAAATTAAATTGAATAAAGCTAAGACTAACAGCAGACATCTCCATGACAAGGGAGGAAAGGAAAAGAAGAAAACAGAAATCAAAACAAAAACAAAAAATTAATCGAACCTTCAATAGACATGTTGTGTTTGATTTGCAGAACTGCAACACAAACCACCTCAGAAGAATGTCCAAAACTTCTATAACTTCCTTGGCAATGGATGGAAGTGCCTGAAATGTGCAATAGCAGTTTGTATAAGTTCTAGTGCACTCAACACTTCAAAAGAATGTAATTCAGAAGGTTAAAAGAACAACACCTTCTGCAGCATTTCAAGTCCATGAGCTTGCTTCTTAAAATCTGCACTTAAGAGTCTCCTATGTAAATCTCTCTCAATTGCTTCATCATATCATTCTGTAAATTGCAGGCACATTTATTATAATTCACTAGTTATAGATAGTTCAAGTTATGCATGATTATGCCTCAACAAACAGTCCCACCTCAAGATCTTGAATTTGCTCAATACGTGGATCCTCAAACTTAAACCTCCAACCACCAATCTCTCTCGATCTTTCTGCTTGCAAGAAAATCCAGATGACAGTCCAGCCACATATTTATAAGATTTTAAACAACGTTTGGTATACTCCAGTTCAGCCAACAATACCTTATTTGAATCCTTGATATTTAACAAGCCTTGAGACTGGAGTGCTATGTCTTGAACAGATATTGATTCAGACTTTGCACCCTTTGGTCCCATAACTCTCTTTTGAGACGATGAAACAAATAGTTAGAAATCAAAACAAATCTAAAAATACTTAAACAAAAGAAATATCAACATACAGAAGATACAACTCTATTTCCATGTTTTGAAACACTTGATTTCCCAGCCTTTGCTTTTGATGTTGAACCCACTGGAACTGCTCTACCTGACTCAAATGACTCTAAAGACCTAAAAAGGAGGAGTTAAGAGAAGATATGTAAGCACAAATTCACCAACATTCACAAAGAAGAATGAACCAAAGAACGTGCCTTGAAAAGCTCCATATGGTTTCAAGTTCTCAACAATTAGCGACAGTGCTGGTCCATGAATGTCTTTAACCATCTTTTCAATTTAAAAATAAGTAAACAATTCCAAGATTCTTGATAGTACAAGAATATTAAGGAATCAAGGGAAGAAAGCAGCATTGTTGTTATACACATACCATTTCATGTCGACTAACTCTCAGTATCTCATTAATACAAACCTGAAAGAGTGATAAGTGGTGCCCGTGGTGGGGTTCAGGGGAAGAATCCAACACTTCTGGAGCAATTAACAAGACAATATGGGTAGAAAGAAAAACAATACTTCCTTTTTGAAAAACAATACTTTAGAACAAGTCACTTTGGTCATTTTCTTTAATAATTTCATGCAATATATCTTAGCAATGCAATCAAGAACTCTGCCTTAAAAGATGAATTCATAATAGATAAAACCTTACCTTCAATATCTGTCCAAGCATAAATTTACATTTAAGTAACTTTTATCAAACATAATTGGTCACTTAGGTTCCTTAATCATGGTGAATTTATTGTTTTATATATTAACATAAAATTATATCATTAGACATTAATGTTAGTACCACTAAAATCTTGCATCACCATGATTTTAAATGTGGGCCCCTTTATTTTGTAGAAATAATTCTAACCATATGATTTTTAAAGATAAATTTCACATTTATTACAAAAAAATATTTTAAAATAATTTTCATATACTTGTACAAATTAATTAAGTTTATGTTTTGTATTTATCATTCAAACTACCAAATGAAAGTAGTCACAAATTAATTTTTTTCTTTACATTACACATAATTAAATTTGTTCTTATCCTTGCCTAGTCACAAATATTTTACAAGATTATAATGTGAAAAAAAAATATAGGGAAAACTTATCTATGTAATTATTGTATTTGGCATACTTGTCTCTATCTTGATTAGATGTCCTTTCTAAGTATTTGTATCCTTTAAATGGTGGAAAGAATCCAAGGACACAAACAACTTGATAAAATAAATAAAATTTTAGTTCTTTTTCAAAATTTCTATGAATAAGAGACTAAAAGTTTTAAAGGATTTTTCAATGCTTAATTCAATGTGATATTATTATTTTATTATGCATAACTCAAGTATAAATGAAATTGAACCTTTTAATACACTGAGCTCTTTAGATTTGTTTAATTTTTAAATATATAACTTAATAAGCAAAAGACATATACAACTTATGTGTAAAAATATACGAGTTTAATATTTATGCATAGACAATATAAAATAGTTCTATACTATTATTTAATAAAAAATTATTATTTGAATTACTTTAAGATGATTATTTTTAAAAATAACAAACTTATCAATTATCATACATAATGCATTATAATTTAATGTGATATTAATATACAATTCTTTTTTCTGGAAACATAAACCTGCTTAAATTTAGAAAAGAAAAATTCTACCACTTGGATAATTACATCTTGAGATATTGAGCCATCAAATTGTGGGTCTTTTTATCATATTAGTCTAATTTACTTAATTTTAGTATTGTCAAATCAGTATAAGTTTTAAAAATGAGACTTAAATATTTTTGCTTGAAGAATCTATTTCCAAATTGTTGTCAAGGTTCAAATATTAGAAGCTATTACATAACACATACTCAGAAGGATAAATCTCAAAGCATTACGGTGATTTTCATTTTTGAAATGCACCTAACACTATTACTCTTGTTTGTATGGTATATTCATATATAAAGCAATATAATTTCTTGTGAATGATACTATTATAAGTTGTTACTACTGTTTCGGTGCATATTAGGCCATGATTATAATTAAGCATACTGGGTAATATAGCTCCATTTGCTTGTTGATTATATTTGACACATGAATTATGTTAATTGTATAAAAATACTAATCATTGGACAACAAAATTAGATAATGTGTTGTTATATTCTTATGAGATTCTTTCTCACATTTACAATTCATCAAAATGAATGTTATTATACATTATCATTTTTATATATAGGTTAGAGTTGTAAAAGTTTAATTTGATCCAACAAATCAACATGATAACTTATCAAGTCAAACTAGGTTAGGCTACAAAAAGGTTGACCTAAAAAAAAGCAAACCAATTTGGCCTAACCAAATAGGCTAGGTAGGACCTCTAAATTCTTTGCCTAAATGCTACTAGTTCTATTTGGTTCAACATTATTTTTTTATTTTTCTTTTAAAATTAATATAATTAGAAGGAAAAAAAAGATCAAATTGGCCCTACCCAACGAGCCAATGGGACAAGTTAGGCCAAGAAAAGTATGACCAATGAGAATTTCTCATACGACTGAGGCTAATCCATTTTCACCATTTGGCTTATCTAGTCTAGTCAGATTGGTTCATTTGACAACTCTAGGTTAAACTATTTCTTATACTATTATAAATAAATATTTTATTCATAAAAATCAAAATATATTGAAATATTATTTATAGAAAGTCATGCCTCAATATATATATATATATATATATATATATATATATATATATATATATTAATTTACATTTGAGTTTCCTAATTTTAGTTCCTGGCCAATAATATTTGCTTTTAGTCTCTTGACTTCTTGATAAATGTCTTATAACTTTATTTTATCTTTATTTTTAATGCTTTAAGTCCCTTAATAGGGACAAAAAGTAAAGATAAAAAAAAGTTAAAAATCTAAACATTATTATAAAAAAGTTTAAAAATTAAAAATAATTAAAAATTCTAAAAAGTTTAGAGACTAAAAAGATAATAAACACTTTCTTTCTAATAACAAATTGTCCAGATTTATTTTCTTTTTTAGATAATATTTGAAAGGGTTAAATAAATTATTTATCTTTATAAATTTTTAGCTTTCAGAGTTTAGTTTCTATAACAAAAATTGTTATTTTTAGTCCATCATTTATGTTTATTCACAACATCAATTCATGTGTGTTAATTTTTTGTTCGTTTTTAAGAGAGAGAAAGAAAATCCATCCACCCACCTACATTTGATGAGTCAATTAGGACTAGATTTTTTTGGCTTATCACAAAATCAGCTAAGTTGATCTCGAGCCATGAACTCACTTGTTTGAAATATCAATCCATGATTAGTCAATTCAAGTAATTTGGATTGACTCACTTTAACATCTCTAATTCTATATGTTTAAAATCAAGACAAATTATCATTACAACAAAGCTGATTAAAGTAAGCTTGTAGAATTAAGCCCTATATTTAAAATTTGAGAAATGCTAAAAATAAATTTTCTTAACACATTTTTTTTATTGGTGGAAATTTATAAAAAAAATTGTGGATTTCACATGTTATTTAATTATTCTATCATGATTTTTTAATTTTTAATAAATTTTAACCTCTAAATTTTTTTTTACAAAATGTGTTGCTAACATTCTACTTTAAAAATAAAGGAAAGTAAACGAACGATTGGAAATTGGAGATTAATTTTACTGTTACTTAATTAGAACAAACATGCATCCACCATCTTGATTGAACATACATACCTGCTACTAGCTCTGTCCAAATCCCTGTGACACATTAACGTCTGAAAGATATAAAACCGAAAAGTTCAGTAAAGACATTAATGCATTTATCCATCAAAAGCATAGAAGAACTGAAAAGAAGTTCATTTATTCCGAAGACCTCATCTTCACGTTTATTATGCCTTCTATTGTGCGTGCCCTTTGGGTCTGTGTCTCTGTTCCTACACATAAATTTACTGCTTGCCCTTGCAAGTGTGTACTCTCTTCAAATTCATTGGGCATTAAGTGCCTTCTACGTTTTTGAATTGAATTGAACGTTGTATAGCCATTGCAAGTGCATTTTGAAGAGTATGTGTGAGCCTATATTATAAGATCTCATTATTATTGAAACTATTCATGCTCAGTATGAAAATATACTATTCATATATTCTTAAAAAATATAGTAGCAATAGACTGTTACAAGAGATAATAATTTTGAATTTTGATACGTGTCTAAATATAACAACATTAATGAATATTTTTCAATAAAGATAATTTTATTTGAGTCAAATACAACAATTACAAACAATAATATTTTATAAAACTGCTTGTCTATAACTTAAACTCAAAATTATTAATTTAAATTAAAACAACCTTATGGTTTATCTACCACTTGACAATGAAGCTTTTTTGTTTATCAGACTGAATAGTGAAACTTAAACAACCCATTTGACTAACACAAAGCAAACTATTATTTAGCTTTGTACTAAAGCTATATTTTGTTTATGAGTTTTAATATTTTTTCCAGAATACATATCTAATTATCTGAATACATTTTAAACATACATATTAATCCCAAGTGCATATATATATATATATATATATATATATATATATATATAATAGATAGTAAAAGACATCTTCTGATGTCAAAGGTTAGCTAAGTAACTGTCACCAAGTAACACTGTTTACAATTTAAACTTGCGTAATAAAAATACTAAGTTGAATTTTTATTCGTCGATTACCCTATGAGACAAAATGTTGGCTCCCTCTTAACTAGGAAAATGGATAAATAGTCATTTTCGTCTTTAAATATATATAGTGCTGATAAATTCATTCTTGAAAGATAAAAATTCAAATATTTTTCCCCAAAAGTGAAAAAAGCGCGATAAATTTATTTATCCGTTAATTTTTGCCCGTGACCATTAATGAAAGAGCCTAAGTGACACATTCAAGAACGAATTTGTCAACGTACTATACATTTAGGGACAAATTTGTCAGCATTCTATCCAAAATATAATTTAATTTTCATTTTTTCACTTTTTTTTATCGTTACAAGCATAATATTACAATAAACATTTAAAAAAAGGAAAGTAAACAAAAGTTAGAATAAATATAACAATAAGCATAATATTGATTAATAAGAATAATATGTATATTCCTTTAAATTGCTATTATGACAATATGAGGTAGTGACAAAATCAAGTTGAGTCTCATTTTTTATAAAGATTAACTTAACGATTGTGCATTTTAATATGTTTGAGTCTCATATTTTGGGTAAAGTATTGTCACATTAGAAATTTCAAAGCATAAATATGAGACATTACCTTATCCAAAATATGAGACTCAAACAAAAATACACAGTCATTAAGTTAATCCTTACAAAAAAATGAGTCTCAACTTGATTTTGTCACTACCTAATGTTGTTACAATAGAAATTTCACAACAAAAGATAGATTATGCTTATTAATCAATATTATGCTTATTATTATATTTATTTTAACTTATAATTGTTTTTCTAATTTTTTAAGTATTTATTATAATTTTATACTTGAAATGATTAAAAAATAGAGAAGATGAAGATTATTATATTTTGGGTAGAGCGCGGACGAATTTGACAAATTTGTCCCTGAATGTGCCACATAAAATCTTTCAATTAATGGTAATAGACGGAAGTTAACGGATGAATGAATTTGTCGCACTTTTTTCATTTTCAAAACAAAAATTTAAATTTTAATATTTTAAGGACGAATTTATCAACATTCTACATATTTAAAGAAAAAAAATGATTATTTGCGCTAGTAAAATTCAGGTTGTGTCATTTAATTTGAAAAAAGTTTTCTTAAAAGAAGACATACAATAATGAGCACAAATTTATTCACATCCGTACCTACACTACACATGTACCAATCAATTTTTGAATATTGTAGGGTTGATGACAAATTAAATAACATTCAAATTTCTGCAGGTTGGTTTTTACTGGAACACCCAATTTTTTCATTCAGATATTTATATTTGTCAGCACGTTACACAGATTTATATCACTCTTTTTACCTCTTCAATTTTCTCTACTGAATTACTATATGTTTCAATTAATGCTACCTGTCAAACATTGTTTTCTTCTTCTCATACTTTTATTTCCCTTTCCTCTGATTGGTGAAACCGTGCGTGCGTGGCAGAAGACTTTCCAATCTGCTTGGTCTAAACCAGTGTCACAGTATACTGAATTTCATAATTAAAAATCCTCTTCATTTATAGTTTATGATGATAAATGTTTCAGTTTTATTGTTTCTGGGGACTCACCAATACTTGTGACATCTTTAATACATGGCCGTGCATCATGTGAAATGCTGCAGATGTACCACATTGCACATTTAATAGGGTGCCCTTTGAATCTTCGTATATATATTTCAAAGATTCTGTGTAAGTCATCAAAGAAACTCACACAAGTACGAGTTCATCTTCATGTTTTTTTATCAATAGCCTTCTTTTCCTCTACTAATGTAAACTGGCTTCAAGCTACTTGAGTTTGTACTTTGATGCAATATGAGCACTTTTTCACTTGGAACTCACAAATTTTTGCTAATTGTGGTTTTCTTCTGTGTGATTTCTATTAGTTGGAGCCTTAGAGTGATCCCAAATCATGGTAAGTATGTAGTAATATATAATATTCTTTTAATTTACCTAACTATATGCTTATGCATGTGTCAGAATGTTTATTAGTATAGCTTAAATAACAATCAATAAAAGTCTTGTCCCATTAGGAATGTTTAGTACTCCCTTCTTATCTTTTTTTAATTATAAAACTCTTTCAATTAATTTACATTTTTTTAAGAAAAATAATTATTATATTAAATTTGTTAATTAATTATATTATAATTTCAAAAATACTCATTTCTTCTCTCTCTATCTACTTATTTGTTTCTCATTAATGTTTAGAGAAAAAATAATTAAGTAAAAATATGTAGAAAAAATAATTAATACATCTAAAAATTATAAAAGAGTCTTATAAAAATGAATAAATAAATTTTTAAAAAGAGTTTTATTATTAGAGACGGAGAAAATATAACTTAATCACATTAAAATATATTGAGGTCAATTTCATATAATAACCACTATTACATATGTATGTTTGGATTACATTTTGTAACAATATTTCAAGTCTTATTTCTTCAAAATCGAATTTAAAAAAAATTACTCTTAAACATACTTTTGAGGGATAAACAAACATAATTTCAAACTGATTTTACTCTCAAGTGTATTTTTGGAACTCTCTTACCGAGAATCCAAACACACCCTACATCACTTTATGTAAAATCATATCCATTTTTCAATAAGGCTTAATGGTAATGCATTATGCTTCAGTTAATCTCACCTAACGCATTTCAAATGAGGTTTGAAATTGAAATTTCAAGTTGAAAAATCCAATATTTAAGAATTACATTATCTCATGAAAATAGACACTCTTGTATGATTGTGACAATTTAACTGGTTAAAAAGGCTGAGCATTTTATGTGCTTTTTCCCCTGTTTGCAGATAAGTTGGCCAGCTTGCAAGAAGAGAAAGCAACGATTAGAGATAAAAAGGTTAGAAAGTTACATTGTTGTGTAGCAATAATGTTTTTCTCGTGTCACAATTTCTTTGCACTTATCCTGTATTTATCCTTCATGGTAAAAGGAAGGAATGAGAAATTAAAATCCTCTTTTCTGCAGGATAAGCATCTTTATCTTTGAAACTGATGTGTTGTTTAATTTTCTCTCATTGTAAATTATACATAAGAATATGAATTTAATAATTTCTGTTTTCAATTTTTACCTTTACTTTCAACTAACAAACAAACGTCACATTATTTTTACTTCATATAATCAACTGTTTGTATAAGAAATAGTAAAAACAGAAAATAATAAAGGCTGTACAGTTTTTTAAAAAAGAATAAAAGACAAAATAAAAATAATATGAATTTTTATAAATAAAATCAATAATAGAAAATGTTTTCCGAAATCAAATGACTCCCTACTTTCTAATAATATACAATATATAGGATCAGCCACACCCTCCATTTATTCTCTTTGTCACTTCATTACTTTTTAATGATACAATTTCTTCACTCATTGTTCCATAATACCATAACAATAAGGAAAGTGTAAGATTTGAATTTTCCTCTCATATTTTTAACTATAAAAAGGAATGTAGGGGTTGGTGACAAATAATTGTGACATGGAAATATCATTATTATATAATAATGTGGTAACTCATGAGTTTGTGGGTCAACAAATTGAGTGAGTAATTAATTATTGTTGTATACCAAATTGTGATTTTATAGGAAGACAACATGGGAATGGAACTCTACCCAACTGGCTCCACCATACCAGATTGTTCCCATGCATGTGGACCATGCTCTCCCTGCAAGAGGGTGATGGTGAGCTTCAAGTGCTCCATTGCAGAATCTTGCCCCATAGTTTACCGATGCACTTGCAAAGGGAAATACTACCATGTACCCTCCAATTGATGACAACAATTTTTTTTTTTGTAATTTAGTCTAGGATTAATGTTGTAAGTCTTAAGAGGATGATGTAGGTTGGATATTTTTACCATTCGGAATTTGCTTAGATTGGTTAGGCACGGCGAAAAGCAGGCATAGTATGAGTTTTTGTTGTGGCTTGCTTGGGCATCTTAATTTGACCATGTTCTTTAGCAACAAAAGAATGAACTTGAGATGAAACATTTATTGATAGGCCAAACATAAACAACACATTCCTGTTTTTAGTGAGTTTTATTTATAAGTTTAATATCAAATTATTGACATTACATATAAATGATGTGTAACAATAGTACTCTCAAAATGATAAATATATTTTATACACATTAATAACAATAGTCTAAAAGTTTGGATATCGAATCAACAACCAGCTGTATTTCCAAATAATTAATTTGTAAAACTAAACATAAACTTGAAAATTTTAAATTATCTTATAGGAACTAAAATTAAAAAATAAACTCACAAGAAAAAAATAAAGAAACGTTAACTTAATATACCAAAAACATATTTAAATCTAAATTATATATAACCCACGTTTGAAAATCAGACCGACTGATGTAAGTAAAAAAAAGACTATTGAACTAATTTAGCATCCAGTTTAAATAAATCATAGATTGGCCTTGTGAAATACTAGTCAAGATACAGGAAAATCGGTCAAAAAATGGTAAAAATGACAAAAAAAAATAACAGTTAAAACTGAAAAAAATTCTGGTTCACAGTAAGCTCAATAAAAAATATTTAATAGACATCATTTTGATATTAGAAGTTAACTTATTATTAATTGGCATTGTTATATAAGTTAAAACTTAGACCTAAATGTTATGATCGATAATTTAAAACCTGTTATTGTTATTTTAGATATATGGTTCCATTCCCATGTTTAGAATATTGTCATTTTAAAACTTGTTACTATTACCCATTCTCTTTTTTAATATTTACTTTCACTACTAAGAAGAACACTTGATCTGTATATTTTTTGAAGAAATTGGTTTACTTCAATTTATTCAAGATAATAGAATAAACACAATCAGGAAAATGATCAAAGACTTGAATATTAGACATGATTAACTTACCTTCTAACAGAACTCACCAACACTTTATCTTTATTAGTACTCTTTTAACATATTTCTATTATAATAAAATTGATGAGACTCGTCCAATAAAAAGTAGTAAGACTTAATAAAATGCCAATAGAACTTACATCATTTGATAAGTCTTGCGGAAAATCTACCTAATAAAACATTTTTTTTTACTATTGTTCCTTATTTAAAAAAAAACACACACACGCACACACACATGTAGAGCTTTGCATTGGGCCCTCGGCATGAGTCCATTCAACAAGAGAGAGTCCAGAGACACGTAATCATAGAATGGAAGCCCAATAAAGGAGACTCTTTAAATTTATTGAGACACTCACTATTTCCATTCCCCTTTATTACTTGTACACTCCCCATTCCCGTTGTCTTTTAATTTTTTTCTTAAACTACCCAGTTAATACACTCCCCTCATCTTTCTCCCTCCTATACTGTTTTTTGTAAGAAGAAAAAAAACACACACCCTCCCCTTCCCTAACTCTCCTCATAAATGTTTCAAATGCACTAGGTCTACACATCACAATAACTAATAACATGTCTAGAATTCACACAAGCATTCACAGAAATTGAACATTATGCATTTATGCTTAGTGTAGATTGATGACAACATTGTGAAGTGCTTTGAGGTCGCATCATTAATGGTAGAGATGGAGATGGAGGTGAGGCACAAGGTCCCCAAAGTTCATATCCTTAAGGTAGATCTCACAGTAATCCCAACAAGACTCGATTGTGGATCTAACCCAACTATATCTTATCGAATTGGAGTCACTCATACACTTGTAGTTGTTGAAGTTGGAGTGTGACTACGACCATCCTTTGCCTTGATGGAGTATTAATCGATTTTGTTAATGATTAATTTATGTCAAAGAATTTGATTAATCATCTTTAATGAGATCTCTTTATTCAATTGCGTTTTTTTCATCGACCTCAATTCGGAACCTTATTTAAAGAAATTGAGTTTAGTATCATTCGAATCAATAACTTATTAGTAATAATATTTTTAAAAATTTTTTATTTTATTTTTTTGGTAACTCATATATTATCCAAATAAATAGATATTACTAATTATAAAAAAATTAATTTATTATAATTAAATATATTGGTAAATAATTCGTATAAAATCGTTATAAAAATGTCTTAATAAAAAAAAACAAAATATCATACTTTTTAATAAAGACTTTTATTTTTCATTTCTTAACTATTATCCTCTTGTTATATAATAAAATATACTCTATAATAAATACAACAATTTTTATGAATTATGAGTGTTCAAATTTTCAGAAAACCTATGTAGTGTATAAAAAAAATCTACAAACCTCTGCAAGCGATCGGTTTCCGCAAAAGCTACGGCAGCAGCATTAATTACACCCACAAATGAAAAGGACGATCTCAGTAGGGGTTGAGGTGTTCATGGAGTCATTTTGTTGAATTATGTATCTTATTTATTATTTATATTTTAAAAAGTACTACTATTAAATCAGTTTGTATTTTTAAAGTGATGAATTATTTTAATCAATCTTTTTTTATTTTAGAGCGTGATAAAAAAAATCTTGAATGAAGTTAATATTTAATATTTTTATAAATAATAAAATAGTTATTTACAGAATTTTGTAAGAAAAATATATAACGTTATTCTTTGTTAAATTGATATTATTAAGTAATATAGTAATTATTTAAAAATATAAGTGTTATATTAGTTTAATTTTGATATAATAAATATTTTCATTGAATATTTTGTTCTTAATCAATCCTAAATACAAATATTATGCAATAACGATATCAATCTCCTTATGTTCACAATAATTATGTTCTATTTTATTAAAAATATATATATATATATATATATACTTATATATTATTTTCAAACGTAACATTGACGTTTATAATTCTTCGATTTTTATGTATAAATTATATAGGAATTATTTTTATAAATAATAATATAATGGATGTATATATGACTTATAAGGTACGTATAATTTCTAGATTAAGTAAAATTTAATCAGTACAATTATCGCATGCCTAACAGTCTAACATTTTTCTTGAAAAGGAGAGTGAAAGAGACACGTCATCCGTATATGTACGGTTGTACCCACCAATTTTCTTTGCCCCATAAATCAAGTAATGGAATTCTAAGTCAAAACTTGGAGTTGGACCCAGTGGCTACTATTTAATAATTTAGTAATTTACACACTTCAGTCTTCCACATATAATATAATCATATACTCCGTATAAGAGCTTATCTCATTCACAATTTTGAAGTCAACAGATCAGTTGAATGTTAGGTGGTAAAATTGAAAACTTTTGTTGACTAAAGAAAAGTAGGAGGAATTTTAAATATTTATTTTGTATAAAAATAATATTTAATATTTTTTAATTATATAATTTTGTGGTGATATTTTAAAATTGTTTCAATGTTTTAGAAGAATGAAAATTAATTATATTATTTAAAGGACATACAATTTTGTATTAGAACGAATACAACGTAGTAATATAAAACGAGCTTTTAAAATGTGTCACTCATATATATATATATATATATATATATATATATATATATATATATATATATACACACCATTTTAGAGTATAGTTGATAATTTGACAGAAAATAGTTTCACATTCACTCAAACAGTTGTTACAGACAAAACATTATTATGTTCATACAAAATCAGACGTTTGTAACTGTGGCTAACATGTAAGCCGCATATTTTCACACCCCACAGGTCGGTTATAGCTGTTATATATGACAAAATCTAAGTGAGGTAAAAAAAAAATTAACAACCCTAACTAACAAGACATTGATCTAATTGAAATATTCAAATATTCAAGCTAACCTGCTACACCTAATGTCTCTTTATTAATGAATTATGTTTTACTATTTCCGCTATGTTTAATATAAGTTGGTTTCCTTTTCTTGTTTGTTTTGAGATTTTACGAAGTTTCTTTGTTTCTAGAAATATCAGACTAATTCTTAGTCGAAATAAAAACTGTTGCCCCCTAGCCTCCACAAAAACAATTTTTTCTTTGCATGTGGGACTCTGTTGTTTGGTTTGCTTAAAATTTTAGAAATTATCTTATACTCAGAGATTTATATATAACATCTCTTTTTAAAAAACTTATAATACATAAATTTTAAAAATATTTTTTATTCATTTTAAGATTATTTATATTTTCTTAATACGTATTATATCTCTCTTATTTTTACGTATTGTTCTTGTCTCCTTTTTAACAAGGATAAATATAAGGATATAGTTGGAAAAAAAATCAACATTTTCTGAAAGCTCAAAAATAAGAGATAAATAAAACAAAATATTTCTTATTAAAAACAATAGAACACATCTGATATTGCTTTTGGCCCAGCTGTTTGAAGAACTTATTTAACTTTATCTTATGGAGAATTCATAAAAATAACTTATTAATATGTTCATAAGTTGATTTCAACTTATTTCAACAAATCTTTCAGAATAATTTATGAAAACAAGCTCATTTTATATTAAACCACGCACTTTAACTCTATTCCTCCAATAACTACTATAAAAACTAATTATTCTTTAATAGAAGCTTAACATAATAAATACTTATTTAATAAAACCTTAATTAAAGTGCTGTTTATTATCCAAGGCAACCTTATAAATTTGCATCTGAGTTTAGGTGAGAAATGAACCTACCCCTTTGCTCCATTAAAAAAACCTACATGTACAGGGTCCCTACGAAGAAGTACCATCCTCTTCATAGAGAGTCCATTGATAGTGGTTGTGGGGGCAAAGAAAGAGTCATGGACGTGAGACACAGGGAACTTGAGAAGTGAATAATAAGTAGGGTGCAAAAACCAAATTTCTCGTGTCAGATGAGTAGACTATTTTGTACAGGGCCAGGCCCAGTCGAAACATGTGGGGCAGATTTTGCATCCTAATTTGTCGCCCACATGGAGCTGAATCTTGAATTTGCAACTTGTAGCTGGAAAATTATGTGGAGATATTTGTATGAAATAATAAATGTAGAAAATTAGAGTCTAAAGTTTTTTAGATTGTGACGTGTGTTTGAAATGGCATTGTTTTCTACAATAGAAATGCTTACTCACAAGTTTTGAATTGATCAAAATGAGGAGGATTCAAAATGACTATTCAAAGGAAAGAGGGGAGAAAGATGCAAGTAGCTTAATTCAATTTCTTGTAATCAGTTCTTTTCAATTTTCGTTCGTACCGAAAGTTTTATATTACGGAGTGTATATAGAACAATACGTTTTGTACAAGTGTCAATCAATCATTTAAAGTGTCTGTTTATTTTTTAAAATATAATACTTTTAAAAACTATAATAATCAAGTAATTATAAAAACAATTTTTAGAATTTTTTTTAAAAAAATTAATTGTACTTTTTGTCCTTCTAATATAGTTAATCCAATATTTGGGTCTTCATTTGAAATTTTGAGATTTTGATTCTCTTATATTTAAAATTGTGTGATTTTAGTTCCTCTCTTATCTTGTTAGTTAATGCATAACAAAGATGCTAATGTAGCAACACATTTCAGCTTCATATATCACTCTTGTTAACAACTTATTGACACATACGTTCTATTTCTACCAGCCTTGTCAACACTTATGCCATGCCAATATTTGATAGAGTTAATAGACGGATCAAATGCTAATGCAAGAAGCATAAGGAAGCAAGATCCCTAAATCATTTAAACACTCAAATTATCAATCTAAAACTAAAACTAATATTGTTTCAGGATATTTACAACCGTCCAAATTGACAGAGAAGTTATTCTGACTTGTTTTGATTATCTTTATATATAATATATATACTTTTGTCTTTAAAAGAAGTTACAATTCGGTGAGCAAAAAAGTTCAGTAATCAAATTTATAAAAAAAAAATATTATAAGTAAATTTTAATTGAATATGACTAAATCTATATTCATTTAAATAGATTAGATCTTGCATCTAAATTAATTTTTAAAAAATATAAATATAAATTTAAAATTGAATCTATTTTAAATAAATATAAATTAAATTCATAAAAATTCAATTTATGTAAACCCCTAATTACAACCCGTCTAAATTGAAAAAACATGAAGCACCTGAGTCCATTTTACCTCAAAAGAAACGAAACAGAGCAAAGCGTACGACTCCGATTGGACTTTTTCGTTCAATGATTCTTTCGATGGCTCTAGGAGTAATATGATTACCAAGAAAGGAAACGAAGAGGATTTAGGAATTTGTGCTTAGAAAGAAATGATACTCTGTTTTCTCTGGGTAAAAGTTTATGTTTACCAAATGGATTAGGAGAAGAGGCCCAACACACATACACTCATTGAAACTTTTCTATTTCTATGGCATGTTAATTATTAAGACTAATTTTTAACTCCCATATCCATATATCACAAAATATAAATATTTAATTAATTATTAAAATTGTTTTCACAATAGTGTGTATATATGTGTGTATAATATTAGAAAAACAAATATTAGGGTTTTCTTATGTAATATTAGGGTGTTACATAAGTGAAATTATGGCGCTTAATGATAAAAATAAAATGAAAAAATAATAGGAATATAAATAGATAAAAAAATTGTTACGAAATTTTGTTTAGGAGGGTCGAAACAAAACAATCGGACTAAAAAATATTTAAGTTATTTTTACAAATATATATATATATTAATTATAGGTAGAGATGCACTAATTAATTATGTAAAAAAAATATTAAAGAGAATGAAATTTCTTTATTTTACATACAAATTTAAAAATTATATATAAATTGTTAACAAATATAATATTACTAAAATTAACTAAATTTCTTAATTTTAATAAA
>PYAF01005831.1:892619-913999 GCA_007407185.1 Glycine tomentella | reverse complement strand
CAAAAAAAAAAAGATAACACTAAATTAATGAAAATGGTTTATCACATTTATAAATGATTTATAATAGTCATAAATAGATAATATAACACCTACTATTAATGAAAATTAATAAATAGTTACTTGATTTTTTAAAAAAATAAACCATTTTTTTATTGGTTAGAAATTATGAATATCTCCAATGTATTAAATTAAAGATTAATTTCAATCACAATAAATAATAATTATGAGTTCAAGAAAATTTACACACGTTAACAATAAAACATAATTATATAGCATATCAACACAATAGATCTTACACCTACACCAATCTTATGCGTTATAAATCATTTAGTTTAATTGTCAAAACATACACTGATTAATCCAATCGTTAAAAAAAATACTTTATTTCCAATTACAGGTCATAATAAAAAAGGTTAAATGATTCAAAATTTCAAATACAACTTGATTAATGAGGGATAAAATTGCAAGTGGGGCCATGAAAAACTTCGTGGAAATCCCTGTCAGAAAGTGAGGATGATGTCGTTTGGGTGACTCATCAAAACAAGCAAGTGGATCGGTGGCCTGTCCTTTGTACGGCCGTACGGTACTACGGAACCACTACTTCCCTTAGACAACTACGCCAGACCAATCCTCCGGCCCCATCCACCATTCCACCACGCGCACTAAACGCGTTTCCATGCACGCGCCACCACCCTTGGCTCTAGAAGGTTGTAACCCACCCCCACCCGTTTTTACGTTCAATAAATTCAAATTTGGTCGCTTTTTTTCTTTTATATATTTTTATTAAAATTCATATCATTATCTGTGTTTGTTTTTCATTATAATAAAATTTAATTAGAAGTTGTTATCATTTTATTTTTAAAAAATATTTTTTAATTTGAGAGACTGGAATATTTTTTTTTTCAATTTGAAGACAAAAATGGATTTATTTAAAATTTTAAGACTAAAAATAGAATTAAACCTTTTTATATTTTTATTACATTTATTTCATTATCTGTGTTGATAATTTATTATAACGAGATTTTTAATTAGAATCCATTATCAGTTAAAAAAATGTTTTCTAATCATAAATTATTATATATTATTGACTTTTATAATAATTATTTAAAAATTACTATTTAAACAATTATAGAATGTTAGCAGTGAAAAAAATTATATATTGATAATGAATAAAAAATATTTTTTAATGCTTAGAAGCATGTAAAATGAAAAACATTATTTTTTTACTATAAATCAATTAAATTCACAGAATATTTTAATTCAAATTACAGTTCACCTAACAACTTCTGAACCTTAATATTTCTCCCTGGTGAGTTTACTGTTTGTTGCGAAAATCATTATTTTTGTAAGAGAAATATTGTGCTAAAGATTAATATTAGGAAATTTATTTGTATGTACCGAAATAGTTCGAATTCGTAACATCGGCAAGTTATATTCTTAGCTCATTTTAAGAAAAATAAAGTTATAACTTGTTTGTATATATTGTCTAGAAAATAAATTAGCGTATGCTAGTAACTTTGAAGCATAATTTTAAATTCAAACATAATTACTTTTCATAAAACATATTTGTGGTCTTACGAAAATATTAAATAAGAATTTTGGTATATTATTAATATTATTATTTGATAGTGAATCTACCGACATCTGTATTATTGACTTGGTCTAGCTTTTCATAAAGATATTTTCCCCCCACAATTTAACCTTATTAAATTGCGGAGAAAAAATATCTTGTAACTTTTTTCTTTCAAAAATATAAGTTAGGCTTCTATTAAGTACTAGTTTATCTTTTTTGATATTTTTTCAAAGTACTATTATAATTATTAAAAAAAAAAAATTCAACCGAACATGCTCTATGTCTATATTTCTGTTACATTTTGCCCCATTGAATTGTTTTTGTTATACAACTATTTAGGAAACAGTATGTTGGCCTTAGCCGAATAAGTGGCCCTTAGGACTGCGAAGTTGCCAAATATATTTTTTGTGGTGTGATTCCACGAAAGACTAAAGATAAGTTCCTTTGTTTCTTTTTGGTCATACATATATGTACATAAATAATAAATAAATTAAAGATAATAAGAAGTCTTGGGACGAGCCCACTCGAAAGTGGTTGCTTTTGTGGTAGGACAACACAACACTGAGTGTGGCCATATGAGTTCCTTTTGATCAGACACTGACGAGGGTCTGTAAAGGAAGGAAGACACCTCAAATTTGTAGGCAATGGAAGTGAACAAAACATGCACAGATATGTAGCATTGTAGCCAAAGCGGCTAATGAATCTTTTGGCAAAGTTATTACATGATTGGATTATATTTGGTTTATAAGTTGAATTTAAATGTTGTGTAAGGATAGAAGATACCAACTAATAATAATAGTATATAGTACAGGAACTTGTAAATCAAATTTTATTTTTATTTGATTAAGAATTTGTAAATTTTTGTAAATAGACTAATAAATAATTATAGATAGATTTTATTAGGAGTAGATAATAATTAGAGTAAACAGAATAGATGTCCATATCTTTTAGATTAGATTTAGGTAATTAGTTATAGATTAGTAAAAATTCAAATAATATATACAATATCTTTTAAAATTTAATTGATATCTTACTCGTATTTAAAATTTTAATTCCAGTTTTAACTTACAAATATATTATCCAATTGATTGTAATTTTTAATTTTCAATTTTCAATTTTTATCTCTAATCTCTATTAGTAAATATAGTATGTAAAATTTAGTTGATAGATTTATTTTTAATTTTCAGATTTTTATTTTCCTTTTATTTTCAAATTTTCGTCTATATATATATACATATTATTTCTCTGTTTTTAATATATCTTTACCAACTAATATAATTTAGAATATTAGAATAGCTATATTTAATTTTTGTTTTTAGATTTTATTAAATATCATATATATATATATATATATATATATATATATCTATATATCTTTTTCTATTTTTATCTATTAGTCTGTAAATTCATGTAGTATTCTTTTGATTGCAAGATTCCCTTGAAGAGCAGTTAGCACAGAGCAATTTTGTCGTCCATGGACATTATGATGTATACTACTATCATTGGACGATTAGAGCACTTTGATTATGTTTGTGCCGCTTGAGTCTGTGTGATGATAAGACAATACTTTGGATCAGCTTTAGTAAACTCCTACATGTCTATGTCGATCAACCTAAAAGAGCTGCATCGATTAACAGAAAATATTATGGAGCAGCTAACACATAATATCAGGGACGAGCTAAAGCGATTAATCCCCAAAAAAGTTACTCATCAGCTAATGTTGTCCTTCATTCAGATATAATCCCATGGACTCGTACTGCCTCTTGAGCCTGGGGTTGGTCCTTCTGCTGCCTGTGTCAGTACAATGGAAACATCGATAACCGTCCACAACTTCCCTTTGGGAAATGATCAAGTGAAGTTCAGTATTGAGGAAGTTCAAGATGCTGATGCTCACGTCCCTGTACCCACTCGAGAGGTTCAGTTAGTGGGGCAAACCCTTAACGCCTTCCTTGCTTGAACGACACATCTTGTACAACCATTTTCAGAACAAGTATTTCCTATTGTTGTGCTTGTTATTATTAAAAAAGGATTTGTTATAAATAAAGTGTCAACTATCATTGACTTATGTTTATTAGTTCTGTAAAATAAATAGGGACCTGAGGGACCAATGAAACCTGTAAATAGGTCAGAACCTGATGACGATCCATTATACCAGATGACATTGATGATCTCGCTACTTTTCCTTGAGTCTATGCAGGTGTCGTGGGATTCAAATGTGTTTGGGTGTATAATAATGACATCCCCTTGTACTTAAAGCATGAAGATCTTTTAGAAATAACACACAGTGGTCAATGTCTTAACATCTCTGTTATACAAATGTGGATTTTGTAAGTCACTTTACATTAACCAATCGTTATAAATTGATGCATAATTTGCTTTATTTTAACAATAATAGGCATATAATGAGTTAAGTATGTGATCGGGGAATGTCTCTGTGTGTGGATTACTTGAGTCACAGTCCATACAGATATCTAGGCAATCATAATTTGAATCTGAAGATTATATTAAGAAATGAATGCAGAATTCACAAAGAGATGTCTACCTAGGAGTCTACTTGAATGGGTAAGTAAAATTGAACAAATCAATTTAAATAATGTATGCACTATAATAACTTAATGTTCTCCAATGCAGTCCATATTGGCAACTGGTCGTTATATGTTCTAAGAACAATGGTATCGTCTGATTTTGTTCCTTGCACAATAAGTCCGATAACTACTTAAAATGAATTATTAATAGGTCAGTTGTATTTTGTAATACTTTTCTTTATCATTAGTATTTGACATAAATATTTTAATTGTACAATATGTATGTATGTTTCTCTTAACCAATGCTTTGAAAGGATTTAGCGATAGTCAAAGAAGTAAATTCAAGGCTACTGCTAAGTGGATTCCAGTTAAAGTAAGTAATTTAAATAATGTTTGATGTCTTAAAAATTACATTTTATTATCGTGTACACTACTTTTTGGTTAATTTTGAATATCTTATTGAATTTAGTCTTAATAAGCAAAGAGAAAGTACTAAGTGCGACTATTATGTGATGCATTGGATGACAACGATAGTCCTAAGAGATTTTAAGGATAATTGAAAAATGATAATTGTCTACTTCAAAACAAATTTCATTTGTTATTATTTACATTGATTGAGTTATGTTTTATTATATCATGCAGTATTTTACTAATTCAAAACCGTTGGAGAGAATAAAGACAATTGACATTCAGTGGGCAAGATATTATCTCAGAGTTAAAAATGAAACACTAGGTGTTTAAGAAATTTTACAATTGTAGAATTATGTTTAATTACATTCGGTTATAAATGATTTTATGTATTAATATTATTGTTTTCTTTAACTATTTCTTATAACTGATAGTAATTATTTAATAATATAAAATTTTGTACTATGAAACTTTCTGGTTGGTCTATTTTTTAATTTCCAAATTTGGATATTATTAAAAAAAAACAGTCAAGATATTAAAAAAATTACAAAAGACTACAACATCTATTTTTAGGAAAACCAATATTATAGTACACTCACAACATAGATTTTTAGAAAAATCAATGTTATCATGTGTACTCACAACATTACACATCACAACATTGATTATCATGTTCATTGAAATCTAAGTAGAGTTAAAATAATACCCTTAAGAGTGTTATATACCTAAAAGGTAATACTCTCTCGACAAAAACCTACCTTTCATCTATTACATCTTTAATGTAATAATCCAATGTTACCATGAAATTAACTAATGTGATCCCAGAATAATTCAACTTTCATAAATATCTAATTAGTTTCCTTGTAAAAATGAGTAATTTTTTGCATTTAAAAAAAAAAACTCATTTAAAGTGTGTAAGTTCTTCATATTAAATTTTAATTTTTTAATATAGTTGGCAAAAATGTGTAATTGCTTCATCCTAATTGTTAAATTTCAGCAATAACTTTACAACTGCATATTTGTACTAACGACCTAATTTCTAAAGATTTTGTTAACATCAACCTATAGAGTTGGTTTCAAAGAACCCTAAAACTCGAAAGTTTTTATAACAAAATATTTATTCTATTATTATTTAAAAACATAATAGTTTTAATAAAATATCTATGCTTTTTGTTTTTTAAAATAAATTTTAAAGGCTAATGTTATGAAAAACTGACTTTTAATTTTTAATTGTAATTTATCAATAGTATATCTTTCATTTCATTGCTATATATAGCTTCTAAGACTTGCTGACGCTCATCCTTCTCTGTCTTGGATTAAAAATTATTGGTGTTTTCTAATCTATTGGAGATTAAAGATTATTCTTGTTCGTTTCTTTTTGTATAAATCATTTCCTCACATGTAATTACCACTAAATCAATCCTATGAGTTCTCTTAAACTTTCTTTATATAAAAAAATATATTGCTTGTTAAAAGAATGAGATGAAAATAATGAATTATCTATTAATATGAGGCTGACTCTTAACAACGCAAATTAAATATACACATAAGTCAACAAATAAGTATTGTATTTCAAAATATTTAAGTATTACTACTTTTTTTTACATTTTTTTAGTTTAATATTTATGTACTAATAGCGTAAAATAATTTTATATTATCATTCAATTACAAATCATCATTTAAATTATCAAAAAATAATTATTTTAATAGTTAACAAATTTATCATGCATAATAGATTGTAATTGGGACATTGGGTGATTATGTAAAACAATTTACATAAGCAGTGCATAACTTTTTTGACCTTTTTTGTTGAACATTTTCATTCCATTAATTAAGAATATGAGGAAACAATTACTTATATCATTTAGCTAATCATTTTTACTTAACTCCCGGCTTGAATTAGGGCCAATAATTTTTAATATGATTTGAATTTTATCTAATTTTTAATATTGAATTACTTTTAAATAGTTACTATTTTTGACTTCATGCTCAAAATGTTTAGTTATAGAGTTTTTAATATTTTAAATAGTTAATATCTTGAAAATTTACCATATCAAAATATGGTCAAAATGTTTCTCAAGGGACCACCAAATGCATATATGATATATAGATTAATTGACACAAAATTATTCCATTTTAATTGATAATTTGAATTCAAATCTTGTATGTAGAATTGTATTAAATATTTAAAGAATCTGTTGCCCAAAGTGATAAATATATATATACTAAAAAAATATTTCTCACAAAACTCTTACTATTTTCTCTCAACTAATAAAATTCAGACAAACCCACTTAAATGTCATTAAATTTTTACCTTTTGAAATTGCTTGTTGTTGGACTTTATTTTCCCCTTAAACAGTGTGCTAAGGGTATATATTCAATAGCATTTCCTAGTTGTATATCGAAAACACCATCATGCTTACCTCAATGGATATATAACAAATGCTTTTGAATTAAATACTACATATTTAGATATTAATTAAGTGCAAATTTGAAAATGCGTGGTTTAATTAGTTAATTCTAAGGCTTCACGCAAGCAAGTTCTTTCACGTCAAGATTCATTTCACATTGTTTATACGTTTGTATAATTATATAATAATATATATCATTTGACGTCAAACCCCAATTCCATTTCTTTCTTATGATTCTATCATTAATCAGTTCAATTCAGAAAATGAAAGGTACCCTTATAAAAAAATATATGCTAGAGGAAAGCAATCCAACCTAAACCTAAATGTATGATTTTCTTTCAACGCGTTCACACGCATTAAATGGCACATGGTCATCAACAATAGAGGAATCTTAGTAGCATCTTCCCTAAAATAAAAGTAGAAATAGTTCGATATTTAAAAATATTCAGTAGAAAGAAAAGAATTAGTGAAACCATGTTGAATTCCAACAGTTCTTGAAATTAGAAAATAAAAATAGCAAGTAGAAAAAACAATAATAAAATGGTTTCCCTATTTGGGAAACAGTTTTCTTTATTTCCAATATGCGCTGAACTTGGAAGCATTAATCCTACTAATGTGTGAACTGGATTTAAGTTTACTTAAACCAGTACTATTAAGGGATAACGATATTAACAATAATCATAATGATTGTAACAGCACACGATTTTTCAATTTTGTTCTAGTACTATAAGAATGTACAACCATACATATTAATCATCAGAATTATTAATTAACAACTCATCAACAATTGATTAAAATAGGACGTAATCAATTCTTTGATTAAGAAAACATTATAGGATCGATTATTGATTCGATTAAGAATAATAATATTTATAAGAATAGCAAGCAATAATAATACTAATAACAGTATTATTATGAAAACTGGTTCTTCAGAAATTCAAAGCAATGATTGGTGCCCAACACGGGCATTCGCGGTGCCGCGTATAAACAATCCCAACTGTTAAGAACCATGCACAGCTTGCCCATCACCGCCACGTACCTAGCTAAGTTGTGGAATCATCTTGGTTTATTTTATTGTATTATTATAAGGGTTTTGTTAATAAAAATATTAGAATCGTTGGTAAGGAATAAAAGAATTAGATTGTTGAAAAATAAACGAAACTCTTTTCATATATATTAAAAGCTCCATTAAATATTTTATTTTTAACTAAAGAAATTAATATATTTAAACTATAGTTAAAAAATTTAAAATAAAAAGAAATGCTAAATGTCTAAATCCATTAAAACATACCAGTTTACTTCCATGTTATTCCTTTTAATTTAGACCTATCTGCCAGACTCTATTAGAAGTAAGAGTAAATTAGCTTTCAGTTCATGATTTAATTTACTTTAACTTTCCGTTTAAATTAAGTCAAAATTATTTATTAAATAATTTAAGTTTATATTTTTTAAACTTTATTACTTAAAAATATCAAATTTTAAGTTATTTCAATAGTTTTAAAAGATTAATTATCTTCTTTATTTAAGTAACTATAAATTTTATAATATCCAAATAGGTCTATAAACTAAGTCTTATTAAGGGTTAATAACTATTATTATTATTATTATTACTATTATTATTATTATTATTATTATTATTATTATTAATAAGGGCTAATAATCTAACCTAAGGAGTAACTAAATTTTTAGTTCTTGTATTATAAGATTAACTTGGTGGTTGAAGTCTGAAGGAAAAAGGAAGGAGGGAGAGATAATGAGTTCAAATATCTTTCACTAATAAATTAGCAACTAATATTTGTAAATTAAAAAAAAAAAATCATTCTTTTGGAATTAGTAAAATGCGCTTAAAAATAAACAGGGATGAGAAAGATTGTCTGTCTTATATATGTTCATAAGGCACAATGTCTAAGAAACTTTTCATGATTTTCTATAGATGAACCAAGTTGGTTAGAGTAAAAAAATTACTAAGGTAGATAAAGCGATTCATCGTTGAACAAATTAAATGAATTATATTTTGAGATCTTCTTTTCTAAAAGGACAACTTGACCCAAGGCACAATTTTAATATATCATGAGCATGGGAAAAAAATTGTTTGATAATGCACTTAATAGTGTTATGAATGTTACATGTAAAATAAAAGACAATGAAAAGGTAAGAGTTATTCTAATGATTTATTAGTCTTAAAATTAGATTATAAAAAGATAAATGATAAAGATAAGAAGTAATTTCAAAGAGTTATTCTTGGAATAATTTTGATCATTTCTCACATATATATTTACATGATATGATTTGTTAAATGTATTAGTTCAAAAAATTAAAATAAATAAAGACTTATATACATTTTTTGTCAATATAAAATTTAGTATTTTTTATTTTTTGTTCTTGTAATTTTTTAATTTTAATTCTTACAAATTATATTTATTTTATTTTCATCTTTGTTATAAAAATAATGACATGACAAACATACTCATATTTTCATCATGCCATATCAAAACTTGATGATATTATGTCATGTTAGCATTAAGGTGTCATTTACCATCAATTTACAAGGACAAAAATCAAAACAATATAATTTATTGAAACTAAAACAAAAATGACATATTTACAAGGACAAAAAATATTTTAAAGTTTAAATTACATATTATAATAAAATAAATGTTTAAATATTATTTTTTCACATCTTTATCTCTACACTTCTCCTTCCAAATTCTTTTTTTTGTCCCTCTTTTCTCTCTTATCTTCCTTTGGACTCTACCTTTCACGATCTTTCTCACATCCTTCTATCTTCAAACAATTGTGGTGGTGACGATAATGATAATGAAGGCGACGATGATAATGGTGACATCAAGCGAAATATTTGTGTTGTTAGTGATAACAATTACAATAGTGATTGTAGTGACAATTGTAATAGTGGTAGTAGTTATAGTGATGACAATTGCGGTAGTAGCGACGATAATAATGACAATGATGGTGACCACAATAACAATATAGTAATGGTGGTAGCAACCCAATACCCGCTCAGGACAAGAATGAAAAACCAAAATCGATACATGCCAAGTATGGGAATGGGGATGGAATTTGGGAGACGGGGAATAGGGAATCACATACTCGTCCTCCCCCACTCCGTTGTCAAGTCTATCTGGTACTCCGTGCTAACGTGACATAATTCAATCATCCAGTTATGACTTGACATGATGATCTCATCATTCTATTTGTCACATCATCATTTTTTGTAATTGAAACTAATCATGAGAATGAAAAATAAAATAAATATAATATAAAAAATGCAAGGAAAAAAAAACATTAAATTATAAAGTAAAAAAATATATGCAAAGCAATACTTACACGGCCTGAATTCAATGTTGACCTAGGGCAATACTAAAATTAGCATAGGCATGGATAAACCCTAACATTAGCGTAGCATTAGCGTAAAACCTAACTCACAAGTTGGAACTGAAATGGTCCACGATAAATTTAGCGTTAACAATATTTTGTCACCTAGCTTAAACTAACAAAAAAATTAACTTCAACCGTTTTAATGTTGACCTTTATTATAGTTTTGGCATGTTAGCCTGCAACAAGGCACAAGCTGTAGGTAGCTATATAACTAATCTAACTACACATCTATGTTAACTATATTCTGCCTCACAATATAGAGTTACAGTTAGCATATTCCAACAACAATCACTACTACTATTAAGAAGGAGGAGGTACATATATAGTGTACATTCCTGGCTTGGTTTTACTTCTTGTGACAACTTAGCCTTATTAATTAAAATCCTTTTTTGCAGTGAAAAAAAGAAGGGGGAGGTACATATATAGTGATGATGTACTTTAATACTCACTATATATGTCATATTGCCCATCTATTATCGTCCTCTCTTAATTGAGGAGTTACGTAACAATTTATTATTCATTTTGATTTTTTCTTCTTAAATATTAAATAATGAGAGCTTATTTTCAATTTTATATCCTACAATAAGCAAATAACGCTCAATGTTAATTTAATGCACAAATCTCTCATAGTAAACAGGTTTGATTTTTTGACACAATCTGTCTGATCGACGAACTTAATTCATTGTAGTAGATATATTTTTCATTGAAAGCTGGTAAATAAAGAAGGGCTCGGTGACTTGGAAATCGCAGTTAGCCATCTTATACTAGAAGAGTCAAAAAAAGTGAAAGCTGCCAAAATATTTGTTGGATACAATATTTCCGCAATGGCATACTATCTTACATCGAACAAAAATAAAGGTTCAATGTACTTATATAATCCTCTCCCTTACAATAAGAGTAGTAAATATATAGAATAGATTCTCCTTGTAAACTTGAATCGTACATCTTATGGGTTCTTTAAGTCTTTTATATAACTTATAGTTTATTCTTCAAAAGATAAAATAGACAAGCCATGGTTACACTAATGTAATTTTATTCCCAAACTCACAACTGTTTCACTAACTTATCTTTTTTGGTTACAAAGTACTCCAATTTAAAGCATTCAAAGACTTTGTTTCATGAATTTGTCATTACACAATCAAAATAAATGAATAAAAGTGTATGCTGAAGAAGAGTCCGATTCTCAACTATATATGTTGTTTTCATATATTGTTTTTGAACTTTCAGTTTTAATCAAGTTGCAAGTGGCCACTAGATTTATGAATTTATGCTTTTCAGGATATAAAATTCCAAGCTAAAATAAAAGGCAGATAATACTGAAGCATATCTTGGGCAAAAGAAACTTTAGTCGTAATCACCCTCAAAAGTGATTAATAGAAAAGAGCAAAGCAAAACCCTAAAAAATGAAAGAAGCCAAAATCCTTGCCAAGCACGAAGTCAGACCGCACAAACGTGCGCAATTGGGAGTGTGTCGACTATGTGAAAAGAACAAAAAAAGTAGCTTATATATATATAAAAGATTTTAATCCTAAATGTACAATTTGCAAAAGATTGATGCCCCTTTAATTTTCATGACGTTTTCCTTCTTTATCTAACAAATACTAAAACTAATTATTTGACCTTAAAAGGAACTCTGACAACCCCATTGTTGTTTAATTTCTCATATGGTAAACATAAATAAAGAAAAAAAGAAAGAGATTCTTACTATTTTCTCACACAGTCTCAACTTAATTCTAAAATAATCTAATTTAGTTTAATTTAATTATTACGTACATAATTTTGTTTAATTGGCTGAAATCAAGGTATATTTCAACTAATAATTAGTGACTAATCTTTCAAGACGTACACTAATATTCATTTAAGAGACTTATAAGAATTTATGCTCATTAGTAAACAAAATCAACTCCTCTAAAAAAGAGAGTAAACACAATCAACTCAGAATATAAAGATTACTTTTATTCGATTCAAATTCAAAATTTTTTTATTTACTATTTAAAATTTAAATTGCACCTTATGAATTAACGTAAAATTAAATTGATAATAAAACAATGTCATAAATTAAATCATATTTTTTTCTTAAAGTATCTTGTGTTGTGATTATGAGATTTTGTCCTTGGACACCCAATAGAAGAAGAAAAAAAGAAGAAAAAGTGAGAGAGGAGTAGGAAATGATAAAAGGAGAGACGTGGAAAAAAAGAGAGATGCCGATTAATTATTCGAATATGTTGAAAATATTGCAGCCGTTATATTAACAATATAGCACATCTATTACAAAAAAATATATATTATAATACATCTAGCTTTCTGCAACAAAAATAATAATTTGGCTAAATTTATTAAGAGTTTAATGGCTAAATTATATAAACCTGGTTTATTCCACAAGGGTTTAACATGACTAGCTCAAAATTTTCAATCTAGGTAGGGCAAAGGTGTTATCATTTTCCTATAAATTTACGAGGGTTGTAATTAATTATAAATTTTTATTTTGTAAAAATGAGCTGATATTATATAATTATTTGATGATTCTTAACCCTATTAATAATGTGATTAATTGATTAGGACTTTGAAAGCCTAATTTTGATATGTGTGAAAAACAATGTAGACTTCATCATTGAGTTCATAATGAGAGGTGTGTTAATAAATAGTGAATCATATTTTTCTTTTTTGACACGTCATTCAATTGTTCTCTCTAGGGTTTGTTTTATTGAAAATCTTAGTATTTAAAATATTTGATCAAGCAAAGAAAGATTTGGCCTCACGATGGGAAGGATTTGTGCAATGCAATAAATTCCCACACTTTAATCATGTCTTTAACAAATAATTCATCTTAAATATATCACTAATGTTCTAATTCATATAAAGTATGTGTCATTCTTGGTATGCATTTTCTTACAAAAGGATCTAAAAAACACACACACTTAAGATTTTATTGTTATAACTTTTAAAAATATAAATTATTTTAATTGTTAAATAATTAAATAAAAACTTAAAATGCTACATTTAACTACAAATATAATATAATTCTTAATTTTTTGTTTTAATTTTTTTACTATTTATTATTTTTTATATAATATTTGAATTAAGAATAATTAATAACTTCATATGTAATTTATTTAAAAATAAATAAGTAAATTAAAACTGTAAAAAATGGTGTGAAGATTTCCTCAAACTTGATAAAACCTAAGAGAAATGGGAATGAGTATTAGAATTTTAAATTCATCTCTTTTAAATTTAAACTCGTCTTGCTTTTTGCAGGGCAAGGAGGGGATAGCCAAACTCATTCCCGATATGCCCTGTTGCCATGTCTAAATGCATGTTCTAAAATAACCCAATATCAACTTAAAGATTTATGGAACAAAAAAAAAGAGAAATCAGACACAAAAATGGAGTAGTTCTTTGCAAAAGATTTATAATTTTTATATCTTTTAAATATTATAGTGACAAATAAAAATTGACGCTATGTTAATTACACATAAAAAAAAGGCCTAAATCAATAAGTATTGTTTTGTACCAATTTTTAACTTTCACTATATTAAAATTATTGAGAGAGTTGATTCTAAACAAATAAGAAAATAAATAAAAATAACCAATTTTAAAGCTATTTTTCATATAAAAAGACATCAAACTGAATTTAAAAATAACATAAAATATCAAATATATAATTTAACCAATAGTGACAATTAAAAGTTACCATTATGTTAATCACGCGTGCAAATATACTATTAGGATAAGAAGTATTATTTTATAACAATTTTTAATTATTATTATTATATTAAAAACATGATTATATATCAAATTATCGAGTTAACTTATTAATTATTATAAATTTATAATTTTTTTTAAAATTGACTCGTGTATAAATTCTTTTTTAATAGATTCTGAATAAAATTTAATAGATTTTAGATAAATCGGTAGACTATTGACTTTATTACTGAATCAACGAATTAGAAGTTAAAAATATTAAATCTAAATACAAATTTTTTGAATTAATTTCTATATATATAAGATTCAACGTACATCTATTTAATATGTGAATATAACTCATATCCTTGCAAAATGGTATAGGATTGATGGATACGATACGACTCTTATGTGGAAAGAAAAAGCAGTGACGGAACTGTACTGAAACAAACTACGGATGCGGAATGGGACACCTACAGTCCTCTCTCATCCTTTTCTGCAACACGCTGCTGCCTTTCACTCACGTTAAACGCATTTATTCTTTTTCTTTCTCTGTCGATTCATAATCTACATTTATTTACCATAAACTGATCATATCATTTACAACGTGAGATTCCATAACAATTTTAAAATGTTATTTCTTATCTTATAAACTACAATGTTATTAGACTCAAATTGATTAATAAAAGGGACATATGGAAACGTTTAACAGATGTTATATTCAAGTCTAAGGCTTATTCAATAACGCTCTAGAGACTCAGTTCTTACACATTTTGCTTTTTACATGCATATAACACATTGTTTAAAGCTAAGGCTTTATCCAATTCCAAAGTGTGTTTGATAAGAATTTATCCTTAATTAACCTCGACCCTAATAGTTTCCAGAGTTTCCCATGTAGAAATGGATTCTTCAGCATTTTCCTCAAACTCGGGAAACAACCCTTAATTTGTTAGCACATATGTGTGCAATGACGGCCGGATCCACAATAAGCTGTGTCTCTAACATTTGTAACTATAATATAATATGAATGTACAATTATAATTTTTCTATATAATATGAAATGCATGCAGCAGAAAAATAGTTTATAATATGAATATTGACCCTACAAAATTATTTTTAGTCTGATCTTTCAATTAGATATTTTTAACATTCTTTCAATTCTTTGTTAATGTGTATTTCACATATTACACCGCAACTAATAAAAAATTTCTCTCTTAATCATTTCAAGCTATATTTCTTTTTCCTTTATTTGTATATTTTAATTTTTTAACCTTTCACTCTATTCTCGTTTATATATATTTTTATTTTACATTTAGTAGTTATTTTAATAAATTATCATTAGTTAAAAATAATACTATATCAAAATTTAAAAACTGCTCATTATAAATCTAAAATTTAATTTTTATATTTATTTATTTAAATTTTTAATTCTAACAATTTAAATATTTAAAAGGCTAAAATAAAATTTTAGTCCTTTATCAATATTTTAGGTTTTAGTTTCATCTCTTATGTTTAAAAATTTTCACTTTGGTCCTATTCTTGTTGCTAGGTCATGCCTCACAAAAAAGAGACTTAGTCCAAAAACATTCAAGTGTAAAATGTAATATGTCTTGCCTTCTAGGTTTAGTATGAGTTATATAATAACGTCATATTTAGATTTAGTTGTTCAACATCTAAGTTAATGGACTTTGGGGCATGTAGACACAATAAGAATAAAATGATACAGAGTCTTGTAGTCTCAAGTGCATAAGCAAGAAAAGAATAAGATCGAGTAGTTTTGATTGAGAGGGTTGAAGGAGTACAAATCCCATAGTCTCAATTTTTTAAAAAATTGGATTTTAGAGTATGAATGAAATTTTCTTACTCAAATAATGTTAATTATATACTTATATATAATAAATACATATATAATTTTTAATATACATCGATTCAAATCAAGCCAATTACTCACCACCAGTTGGACCACTAATCTACTTACTCACTACCATGATTGAATCAATGACCGGACTGAGTTTCAAAACTATGATAATACCTCTAAATATAAATAAAAATAGTATTTTTTGTTGTCTAAAGTATATGTTAAATATTTATTTTATTATATAACTAAAATTTATAATAAGTAAACATTTTTAATATATAAATCATATTATAACTAAAATTCAGAATAGAAAATTTTTATTAAATAAATAAATTATATTTTATATTTAAGATAATCAATTTATATTGTGATACAAGGTTGTTTTTAATTATTAATTTTTTTATAAAAATTTTAAAAATTAATTAAAATAAAGATAAAAATGATAGATTAAAAGATATGAGAGGCTAATAATTTTTAATAAAAATTACTCTCTTTAAAGAAAATCTCTTAAAATGTTTATATTTCAATAATAAAAATTAACATAATTAAATATAAAGAGCATATGCGCTTAAAACTTTCAGTTTAGTAAATCTCATAAATTTATTTAATCCATGAATTGAAAAATATTTAAGCATATAAGTAAAAATAGTCTTTAAATTCTCATTTTATATTTAAAATATTTACAAATTAAATTTGATTAAATCATCTCTTACTCTATTCATCAACCAAACCATCTTAACTCAACATTAAAAAAAATGTTTTTTATTAGGTTTCTTTTAAATATTTTATTTCTAAACTTGTAAAGTTATTTTTTAATCTAGTCTAATCATTGTTCCCAAAATATCCCACTTAATCAACTTTAATTAATATCCAAATCAATACATATTTCAACATAGTAACAAAAATCGAAAGAGAATCTATATGGTGGTAGGAGAGGTGTCATATTTGTAGAGTTTAAATGTGGTTTATTCATAACTTTCAAGAACCCTGACATGGGACATGCGAACTTGCTGTTTAGTTTCTCTACTTTCAACATATTAGCATGTGTTGATCGAGTGTTGAAAAGATAAACGCTCATAAAAACGTGAAAAGTTAAAGTTATATGAAGTAATTTTGTTATAAACATGAAAATTTTGATGCGAGATTCCTTCAAATTGACACAAAACCAAACATATACATAGAGATATCATAAAGTGCAAGTTAAATAGTTATTGAATCTCCACTCAGATACACTAAGCCAAAATATGTCAGATTGAGCCTAATTATGTAGAGCCAAGACTATTTCATATTATCGAACAGTTTGTTTAAAATTATTTATAGAAATAAGTATTTATTTTAATAAAAATGAAAATTTTTTATTTTTAAATTATTGTTTAAATTATTTGTTTAAAAAAATATTTATTTTAACAAATAAATCCTATTTATTTATTAAACAAACACATATATTAAAAAACGTTTATTTTAAAATAGTTTTTTAAAGTTTAAACAAACTACTCTATGTGTCCATCATTATACAGTGCGAGGAGGAGTTCAAGCGGAGAAATGTGGTGTAGTATAACAATCTAAAGATTTCATGTAAAAAATAATAAAAATACCAAATATACTCGATCTTAAAAATTAAATAATTTATTAACCAAAAAGTAAAAATAAAACCAAAATCATATTCAAATCATATTTATTTATTTATAAAGAATCAAACAAAAATATCAAAAAATTATAACAATTTATCCACTATATTCAAGTAATTAATATAGATTTCATCGGTATAGGCAAATCATATTCAATCTAAACTAGTCTAAATAAAAATAGAATACAATAAATAATAAATATAGAATGATACCCAAATATTCACCCAAGCCATCAATACCCATACCATGTACACAGGACACCGGTGCACGTCCCTATCCCACCCTCCCGTCGCGTGGTAATCCCAAGATCTACTGCAAAACACTTTGACAAAAAGCCAAAGGGAAAAACCAAACAATAAATTCATTGCCACCATAATAAATAAACAAAATAAACCCAACCACACTCTCCCATTCATAATACTACTAGTAGTATTTAATAAATCAGACTTTATATGAATTTATTTTATTTACTCTCTCTCTCTCTTACCAATTGTACCTGCCAAGTACGCTTACCTGTACCTGCCAGACTTCTCGCATCATGACCTTTCCATTAGAATTCCCATCCCACCCTTGGCGCATATATATATACCCTCACACTCTTATTTTCCCATCATCACTCATTCGTAACTTATTCTCTTGTTCACTCCTCACCCACCCCAACCACAACAACAAAAACATAAAACAAACGCCATTGTTTCCTTTTCTTATCTCTAGTGTTCAAAACCAAAATCTAATCCCTCCAAATTAATATAACCAATTTTGCTTGAGATGAAGCAGCTGATCCGCCGGCTCTCGCGCGTGGCTGACTCCTCCAACTACACGCTCCTCCGTTCGGACTCCTCCCAGGGCTGCCACCACCGCCGCCGACGCGCTGACTCCTTTCGTCTCGCCGCCGCAGCCAAGATCCGCCGCTCCTCCGCGGCAGTGGTGCCGGAGGGCCACGTGCCTATCTACGTCGGCGACGAGATGGAGCGCTTCGTCGTGTGCGCCGAGCTCCTCAACCACCCCGTCTTCGTCAAGCTCCTCAACGAATCGGCGCAGGAATACGGCTACGAGCAGAAAGGAGTGCTCCGGCTGCCGTGCCGCGTCTTCGTCTTCGAGCGTGTTCTCAACGCGCTTCGTCTCGGACTCGGCGCGCGTGACATCGCCGAGCTCGTAAATTCCTCGCCGGAAGAGTTTTCCTGAGAAACAAAGAAAAAAGCAAAAAAAAAAAAAAACAGAAAAGAAAATACGAAAACCGTTAATTGGCGAGATCTTTTGCTGGTACTGTTTTTTTTTTTTTTTTTTGTAAATATACTACGTTAGGATCTTGAGGAAAAAAATGAGGCACAATGTTAGGATTTGTAATTTTGTAATTGTTTTGGGTTCTTTTTCTCTTCATGTTGTTGTTCGATTCGATGCTCTCTCTCCTTGTAAAGGCCAAGATTTTTGTTCACTTTATTGGTTTTTGTGACGAGAGAATGAGAATTTCTCTTTTGAATTTTCGGTTTAGTTTTTTTTTTTTTTTTCGATTTCCAGGGAAATTAGCGGAAAAGGGGCAGAGCAGGAAATTTAGCAGCGATAAAATTCATGCCGTTTCGGAATTGAACTGTACTGTAGCGTGAATTCACTGTGATTTTATCGTTTGGGAAGTTAACCGCTTTACTTTTACAAATATGATTTTATTTTATCTTATTTTTAAAATTTAATCTTTATAAACTTTAAATTCACAAAATGACTTTTTTTTACTGTTATTAATAATGTGATATTATTTACGAAATAATTGAATGCATCTTATATTATCATTAAATAGTATTGAGGATTATTTTAAAAAATCAGATAACAGATAATAAAATGATTTTTGAAAGATTAACAATACTATATCACAATTTCAAGGATTAAAACATATTTTTAAAGATAATCATAATTTATTCTCATCTATAACTTCTGCATTGATACATCCTCATTGTAGTTGATTCCATAAGATCGGATACAATCATATTGGCAGAAGTTCATGAGTCATGTGTGCTTAGTTTTTTTTTAAATTATTTTTTCCGTTGTGTTTATTATAATTAAAGAGTATATAAATCCAAACTTGTGATGGTTTTAAAAGTTAAACAAGGAACTCGGCACGATTGGATTTATTCAATTAATCAACTTAGCAGCCAAGCTATAATTGAATGACGAATTCATTTATAAAGCGATCCACAACAACAATAATTCACAAAGTTACACATTTGGTATTCCACACATAAAATTACATGAATAATTTTTTATTTTTTTTGTTATCTTGAAAGTAAGATATCCTCACAATTAAAAATCATGAGATTTATTATCTAAAAAATAAAAAACAAGCTAAGAGGACAATTCTTCCTACAAATATTATTATGTTCACATAGATAAGAATCAAAGTCATTATATACTTAAAAAAAATTACTTAGTCTAAGTAGTATCTCTTTTTGTTTTTTTTGTAAATTTTAATATTTATTTTAACTTTTAGTAATTAACTTACTCTATATGGGGGGAAAAACCAAGACAAGAATTTGGGTTTGAAAATGGCAAGGTTTGGATGTATTAAAGTCATGATTGAAGGTAGTGGCAGGTCAGCAATGTAATTGCCGTGATATTCGGTGGTGTTTGTTTTGGAATCACAAATCCGATCCACGAAGGTGAGGGGCTATTTCGTTGTTTTGTGTTTGCATGGAGGGTAAGTTCGTCATTGCATTGTGTACCCTCTCTAGAGAAATCAACAATGGCATGCGGTCTTTGGGTTGGAAAGAAGGTCTCCTTCTTGGTTCACTTTTTTCACCTCTTAAGTCAAATAAACTCAAAATTCAAGTAATGTTTTAGATTTAAGAGTTTACTTTAATTCACAAGAAAATAATTTTATCATCATTTATTTTATTATTATAAAATTTTCAAATAAAATATTATACAACACAATCACACAACTTTGTTAAAAACTTATTACATTAAGTTAATTAATAACAATATTTTAATTTTTACACAATCATATAACTTTTGTTTTTTTTTCTTCTAAAATTATTTGTGTTATTTTAGTATCCGGAAGCTTTTGTCTCTACTAATTGGTCCTAGAAAAAGTTAATGTTATTAGCAAGTTGCATAATTTTAATAAAATAAACTTGTAAACAAGTTCATAAATTTGGGAACTAATTGCACACAAATGAAAACTTTTCAAAGATTAAAGCGACACAAAATATCTTTTAGGAAGTAAATTGTATATTTTCTCATGAGAAATTTATAGATAAATATTAAAAAATAATATAGTGAAAAAAATATTTTTTTCACTATAAATATATAGCATAGAAAAGATTGAACTGTACACAAATATTATTCTCCAGCTACAACTATCGATCTTCAAACTTTTCACAACTTATCACATATTGTTTTACCTTTAAAATGTAAATTCTTTGATGCTTTTCACATAAATATTAGTAAAGCATTAAAATGTACCCTTAATTTTAAGAAAATATAATTATATTTGGCTAGATTATCTTCTCATTCCATCAATCCTCTATCTCATTCTACTTTCTTAAAAGAAATCCTGATTCTACTTATACTAAAGACCGAAAGCATATACTAATATTAAAACGTAACTAATACATCTTTTATTTGCCTAAAATAATAAATTAAATGAAAAAATTATTTATCTAAACAATCCAGTATTTAAATAGAAATGAAACTTAATATTGATGTTGGTTTATTAGATTAGCTAATGGGCGATTGGTAATAAATTTTAAAATTTATTGATATTTTAGTATCATATATTATTATGTGTATATTTTTGTGGTCACACGACACTTTTTTTTATAAAGATTTTTGCATTTAGTACTGAAATTAGTTTCACATCAAACTTTTATTGTGTTTGCCTTGTCTAACATATTTTACATTGCATAACAT
>PYAF01005831.1:877147-892519 GCA_007407185.1 Glycine tomentella | reverse complement strand
TATTAGATTAGCTAATGGGCGATTGGTAATAAATTTTAAAATTTATTGATATTTTAGTATCATATATTATTATGTGTATATTTTTGTGGTCACACGACACTTTTTTTTATAAAGATTTTTGCATTTAGTACTGAAATTAGTTTCACATCAAACTTTTATTGTGTTTGCCTTGTCTAACATATTTTACATTGCATAACATCATAAATTTTAAATATCTTACATGTATTATAACAATATTCTCATCTATGTTAAAAAAAAAATCTCATCGAGTATGATTTTTTACGTTGTTAAGATGCTTGTAATATTGTATTTGGACCAAAGTGTTTCCTCATTGTTTACATTTTTTATTTATTGTTACATTAATTCAAAGACTATTCTTTTGTTTAAATTTAAGTGCCCATATTATCAAAACTTGTTGAGACATTTTCTAATCTTATCATCCAGTCTAATATAGTCACTTATTTATCGTACGTACAATTCATATTAGTTAAATGCCAATTATTCTGAAGAATATATTGATTATTGCAATTGTCACCACTTTTTATCAATGAACTAATTTATTTAAAGTAACATTCTTATTAGTTAAATGTCAGCTATTGTGAAGAATATATTGATTTAGCACAACGGTCACCTCTTCTATTAATGAGCTAATTTATTTATAGTAACACTCAGGTTAAATTAGTTTTTTAATTATCTAATTTATTTTTATTTTTATTTTGTTTTTTAATTTTTTTAGATTTAATATGATCCTCTATTTTTTTAAATTGATTCAATTGGTCCCTTAATCTAAATTCTAAGCAATCACACTTTCTAACAATTCAAAACTATGAGCAAGTGATTTTTAACTACCACAAAATATACATTTTTCAAAAAAATGAACCGATTTTAAAAATCAAAGAACTAAATTGAATCCAAAAAAATTAAAAAAATCAAATTGAATTTATTTTAAAAATTAGAGAATTAAATTAAACCTAAATAATAAATTAAAGAAAAAAAACTAATTTAACCTAACATTTATATATATTAAAAGAATTTACCCATAAAAATAAGAGACAGTACCATGAGATTAATTTACAAGACTCACCCATGTTGCTTAACCAATTCTTCTACACTTTCTTAATTAACATTCATATTAGTTAAATGTCAACTACTGTTAATAATATATTTATTTAGTACTATTGTCACCATTTTTATAATGAGTTAATTTATTTATTTAGAATTTATATTAGTTAATATTCATTTTGCGCATTTGTCACTACTTTTATTAATGAGATAATTTAAGTACTTATGCACATGTTAATTATGCTTAAACCACTTTGTATATATTTTTCAATGTTATCCACTTTACGTAAATCACTTTCATTAATTAGCTAACTATTTGAGTTATATTTCAATCTGCTGACTTATATGTGTTTGGTTAATCCTTTTTATGTTTTAAGTTAGTGAAAGTTTTTAAAAAAATCATATTATGTCTGACATGTCTTCCTTCAGTTCATTATCAAATCTCTTATAATATAAGAAGCGTTTGGGTTGGTTGTGAGGATTACATATTTGTCTTATTTGATTATATCTTCGCTTAATCCATATTCTTTTTAAGAAATAAAAGTTTATTATATGTATATCTTTATCAATTTGAAGTGCATGTTAACGTATATTTCTATATATTATGTTATATATGTTTTAACAATGATTAGTATTTTATTTATAATAATTCCATAACCCTAATAATCGACCAATACTATTCAAGTAATTAAAAGATTGTTGAACTATTAAATTTTGGGTTAATATTATTAAATTATTTAGAATAAATTTTTTAAATTATTAAACATATTATTGTGGAGATTATTAAACATTTTAAATTGACATTGAGAACTCCTTACTCTCATTTGATGTGGCCGTAAAACCTTATTTTTTTAATTATAGGAAAAGATTTTATTAAGCAAATAAAGTACATGGGGTACTCTTTTTTGGTACATTTTTTTGGTATATGTACAAGAGGTACTCTAACCCAGCTTCAGAGTTCTTACATAGTTTAATTAGGTGGATAAATAAAGACAAGTTACGGGATTATTATAGCACCAGTAAAAACAAAGAGCATGCATTATATGTAGCTGTACAACTATTTTCCGTCGGACATTTTTATTAAATTTGGGTAAAGTTTAACTGTCAAAGAGAAGGATAGTTGCCTTCAAATTGTTTTTTTTTTTTTTTTAATTTTTTCTGGAGTTTTTTCAAATTGGTAGTTACTCTCATTTTCTATATATTATTGCTGAGTTTTTAATTAATTAGGTAGTTCTTTTTCTTTTCAAATTGGTAGGGTTTTTTTCTTTTCAAATTGGTAGTTACTCTCATATTTTCTAACGGTGATTCGATCAACAAATAATTAAGATAGAATGTTCTCCATTGCTAAGTATACAATTTTTGTCTTGATTTTCTTTAATTTACAATAAAGCATGCTATATATAATATGCATATCTTTTTTTTATTTTGGTGCAAGATATATGATATAATATGAATTTAAATGCTTATAAAAAAATGTGTATCTAAATGGTATTATATGGTTTTAAACATGTGATAATTTTCCTTCATAATTAATTTAATTTAAATTCATTATGAACTCAATTCATTAAAATTCAAGGATAAATACAATTAAAATGTTCCATTGAAGAGGAAGAATAAATTTCTTGAGGATCTTAGTCTTTACATTTAATATGTATTTATATTTCTTCATTTCTTATATATATATATATATATATATATATATATATATATATAGGAATAGCTCCAATTCATACAAAGGATAACCGGATGGGTTGGTTAGAAGAACTAACATTCAGAAAAGATTATTATATAACAACTCAAAACATTTCAAAGCAAAATCTGATAACAGTGTGGGGGGATTCGGAAGTTATGCAACTACCAACGATAGATTTCATTTAAAACCTACCCGTTGATTCGATCATGTGTCTTAAATTGGCATTACATGCACAAGTCAAGGTGAAGGATTTAAATAAACTCAACCTACACTCTAACGGATGTAGGCCATTTTATATGATTAAAGCCCGAAAATGCATGTGCCACCTATGAATTAGGTTTACTGTAGGTGTGAGCCCCCTATAATCTCTCCGTACCACTTACAAATACTAACAAAACAAAATTAGAGTGAACCCAGTTCATGTTACTTCAAAAAACGGGAACTATTTAATGCAACAAGTGTTGTTTGAAAGATACATCATTCTGGTTCCGTATGAATATGTGCTTAATCCCTCCAAAGTAATAGTTTCAAAACTTCAAATGCACTTCAGGTGTGTGGAAATGCTATTTCCATGATATCCAGCTAGACACATATAGACAGATAGTTCCCTTATTCATGCATGCAATCCACTTTTAACTTTTTATTTTTTATTTTTTACTTCTTTAATTACTCAAGAAAACCCATAAAAGGGTGAATATATTTAATCATAACAAATGATAACTAGTATCCTTAATCACAAGAATGGATTCAGAAACCTAATAAAGGGATTAATTTTTTTAAATTATAAATGTTTAAATGTTTAACTTTAATAAGTAATGATTAATTAAAAAATATTTATTATTTTTATACATAATATGTCTGCCTCCTCTCCTTATCTCCCCTACCCTTAAGATATTAATTAAAAAATAAAATATTTTTTTAATTGGAATGAGAAAAAAGTACTTTCCTATAATTTTAGAATGTATTTTCATACGATTTCTAATAAAAAAAATTATCCTTTTTAGTTCTTTAATCAGTTAATACACTAGTTTGGAATATCCTTTAATATTTTTGTTGTGTTGTGCTCTTATAGCCCAACGTACCTTAACGTGAGATTGAGGGCACGGAAATAAACTTGTTTTTTTTTTTTTTTATGATGGTATTTTAATAGTAGAGTTATGACTAATGACCCATCAACATACCTCACAAGCGTGGTATAATTTGATCATATAATTGTCAAAGATGTTTTGGTAAGTCTTTCCAAAACAATTTCAAAGAAGTTTTGATAGTAGATGTTGGATATTTTCTATGGATTTTGGTAAACGCAAGTAATCTATTTGACAAATCCCATCATACCTTTCAGTACTGTACTTGTTATCCTTTAGTTGAAATTCTTAATATCATATTATCATATTCAGTTTGGGCAAGAGGTACCCAAAAAAGACATTTTTAGATATTTTGGATCAATGTTATAAAATGGTGGGGAGATCGATGAGGATGTAAGTCATAGAATTAGAACAGGGTGGATGAAATGGTGGAGTGCATCGGGGCTTTTGTGTGACCGCAAGATTCCTCTTAAGCTAAAAGAAAAATTCTATAGAACAGCTGTTAGACCGGCAATGCTTTATGGAACGAAATGCTGGCCAGCACATAGGCAACATGAACATAAAATAGGGGTAGCAGAAATGAGGATGTTAAGGTGGATGTCCGGATATACGAAGAGGGATAATATAAGAAATGAGGATATTCGACGAAAGGTATAAGTGGTACCAGTATGTGAAAAGATGAGGGAGCATAGATTGAGATGGTTTGGGCATGTTATGAGACGGCCATTAGATGCTCCTGTCAGAACAAGAGTCTGTTACCAAGAGCTGGATACAAAGAGAGGTAGAGGTCGACCAAAACTTACCTAGGGAAAGGTAGTTAAACAAGACCAAATGGAGTAGGATATAAATTGACGAACGGTATGTCTTAGGACGGAGTGGAGAAAAGCTACAAGTCTGGTGGAGGGTTAAACTCTTTAGTAGCTCTATGTCCCAGTTGTTCCCTTATTTTAATTCTTTTCTTCTTCTTTTCTCCTCTCACTATTTTTTTATTTTAACTTTGTTTCTCTCTTTTGATCTTTTTTCGATTTATCATTGGATTCATCTACCACCGACCCCAATTAATTTGAGTTAAAGGTGCTGTTGATGATGATGATATTATCATATTCAGTTTGTTAATTTTAAATTTGTTACCGTTACGGTTTATGCATTCAACCCCCATGTAACAAAAATAGACTCCTTCACCGTTGGCACACCATTTCCCCCCTAGGAAATAGAATTAATTGGCTTTCATGTCATTTTTTTCTGTTTTGGGTAGACATAGCTATTTCAGACCATTCACACACACACACACAAAAAAAAAAAAGCGATTTCAGACCATATTTTTTAGTTAAATTTTACATTAGCCTAAATTAAATTTAGATCCTATGCAAAATAATTTTATCAATAATAAAATTTTAAAAGGAAAAGATTAACAGAATAATTTCAATTGTCAGATATAAATGTATCTGCCAATACCCGCCAGGTACAACCAGGTGCAATTTATTTTATTAACTAAAAAGAAGGTGCAGTTTATTTTTATACAAATGTAAATCAATATCTTAAATAATCTAATAGCTCCCAGAATAAATTAAATACATGCATTAAGATAATCAGACTTTTTATTCTACAACAAAACAAGCAAAACACTTTTTTACTCTTTCATATATTAGGGATTTCACTTGAAAAAGAAAATATTCCTTACGCTATATATATAAAAAAGGAGGAATCCATTTATTCTATTAGAGTTATTCTTTATTATCACCATTTATTTTCTTAATATCTCATGATTATAATAGATATCTAGTCTTAATTATTATATATTAAAAAGTGAATAACAAGAATGAAAAATAATTTTAAAAAAATTACTCTTTGAGGAAACAGATTTCTCACCTAAAAAGATGTTATAGATACACGTTTTTAACTCAATTTTTTCTAATACATTACTTATTATTAACTAAAATTTATTAAAATATAGAATTAACAACAATTTGTGATTGTAAATAAATTTTAATTAATGTCAAATAGTATATTTAAAAGAATGAGGATTTTGATACATTATCATTAAAGTTGTGTTTTTGTGACTTGTTGATGTTATGACTAATTTTGTTAGTATATATAAAAGAGTGTATTATTAATATTTTTTAAAAGTATAATATTTAATATTATTAATGTGCAGTCGTCATAATATTAATATATCTTTCATATTAACTTTTTAGTTACTGTTCTTAAGACTTTCATTAGCCTTGTTTTTTTATCCACGATAAGATATACTACCAGGGCTTCGGTCGTCGGCTCCCCTGTCATCAAGTCACCAACTTCCTTGACCTTCCGGCACTGGGCAGGCGTCTATGATGCAATTGGAGCTTATCAACAAAAAAAAATAAACTTCGATAGTCCTTTGTGGCTCCGGTGGCAACTAGATCAACGCATTATTTCGTCAAGAGAAACTACTTTGAGGGAGAGATAGCTCCTTTAAGGAGACGGGGTTCTACTATTATATATGAATATGATCCCACCATCTTCAACTAATTTTGGGCTTCAATATAATTACCAGTTGGATTTTCTACGATACAACCAAGAAATTTTTTTTTATTAAAAGGTAATTAACTATTTCAATTTAATAGTAATAAAAATACATGCCCTACCAAGACAGAATTTGTAATTTGCTATACTCTTGCCTAGCAGGCAAAGATTTACCTTCGTGAAAAGGATGATTCATTCAGATCAACATGAGAGTCCAACCATATTGCATTGTCAGAACTCATGTTGTATATTTGAAAAAAGTTGACCTCCTTGCTTCTCTTATGTTACAATCCTCTTGCCGCACGATCATTGGAGAAACAATACCTAAACCTACAGATGCTCTAGAATCTTTTCGATTACTAGTTCGAGAATACGATCTTTAGTTATGGAACTGAATCATTTCCTTATATCCGAGAAGAACTTTCGGTTTCTTAAAATAGACATGGAGAATCAATAATAATTATATAATTAGTCTCTTAATTATTAAAAGATTTAATTTAATTCCTCAATTAATTAAAATGAAACAATATATTATTTTTGTCAAATCCGTTAATTATATAATAGAAAACGATACTGTTTTAATCAATTGTTAACAAAACTGATGCAAAATATTATTTTTTCAAAAAAAATTGATTGCTTAACTTATGTAAAATATTGTATTTCGTTAACTTCTAGTTTACGCTTAATTGTAATCTAGCTAATTATTATATATTCACATAAGAATTTAATACTCATTCTTCTTGGGCTAAGCGAACATTCCACAACCTTGAAATCTAACTTTGAATCTCGAGGTTGAATTTTGGTGTAGTACGGAAGGAAAGAAAATAACAGCGCACCAATAAGTTAAGAACATTATAAAAAAGGTCTTCTTAACCATTAATCACAAATCAGTGCACTAAGGTACCGATTAAGAAATTAAAATAAGAAACATTTTAATAAAAAAAATCATGAAAAGTATAACTTTATGTATTTTATAAAAAAAAAAAACTATTCTTAATTTTTTAATCTAAAAACACTGATTATCATCTGTCTAAAAAAAATATGTATTTGCTCACCATTCGAAGGAAAGGCATGTGATACGATTGATTTTCCAGGTCGCAAAAACAAAATGTCACGGACAATTTATAGTGAAAGTTTTGTCCATATATCTTTGGCTTTGCATTTTCCAAATGGCCCCAGCAAGAATTTGGATGAGCATGGGCACACAATTGTTATACAAAAAAATTGCTCGGTTTTGTCACGGATCAACTAAATTATTTGATTAGGGAGACAGTCAAGCAAAACCTTGGGCCACTAAACGATACGTTACGCGTTAAATGAACCAAGAACCACCCACTTTTCTACTTCACAAGATAAGAGTATTGAAAATGATGTGGTGAAAAAGCAAGTACTCTAACTTTTCTTTACTTTTAATTAATGAGCTTAATTTGGAATTATATATGCTGGGTTTTGAGATAATATAATGGGTACTTTGGATAGTACTTATGAAGTTATGCCCCAATAATATTCTTTCACCTTTTTTTTTCTTCTTTCTCTTCTCCTCCATTGGATTACAGTGGGGCATATCCCTAGGTTCAACCTCATTAGGGTGAGCCTCATCTATCTAAATTCAGTAAGCCAAGGACTCCAAAGATGCCAACAGAATAAAAGTCTTGATCAAATCTTCAAACTACGTTAATTTATTTATAATTCAAAGACGGACAACATTAGTTAATTAAACTGTCAACGGAAGTTGATTAAGAAGCGTTTATGTATATGTAAGTTTATACAATATTGGAGGAAAGAAATAGAATAGTGCCAACGAAATAGAAACTAGTGAGATATAGCTTTTTCTAATTAAATTAAGGTCACATAATCACAGCCAGTGTTCTTGATATCAATAATAAATATATAAATGCTAATACTTTTTTTCTTAGTTTCCTTTGACCATTCAAATTTTGAGAAGAAAGAGCCATTGGCACACTTGAAAGGTCCCCATACGACGAACTACGAACAATGGTATTATAACCTTTACGACATTGAAAAGAGTTTGTGAAAAAGATTTATACATACATAATGATAAAGTAGGAGAATAAGTTAAACTTTATTCCACATTGGTGTTGTTGAGTGGGCGTAAAATTTGGACAAGGTGATCAATTCAAAGGTACGTGCTACTTTAATATTACGTCTGTCAAATTACTTAACAAAAAAAACATGATAAGAGCCAGCACCTTTTTTATTCCCGCACTTTTTATATATGAACCTTCTATTAATCAAAATTTGATGGCTGGTCAACTTCTTTAGTATTCCATTTTGTATATATAAAAAAATTTCTATGAGATAACAATTAAAAATAAACCAATCATGGTTCTTTTTGTTGGGGGGTATGTATCAGATACCACTGTGAGTTGTTAACTAGTGTCAGAAATGGGTCATGCACTTCGCATGATCATTAAAGTGTATCATATGTTAATCCACATTAGTTATTTAGGCTTCGACATTTGGATAATGTTCTGGACCGACCAAAAAAATGTATATATATATATATATATATATATATATATATATATATATATAAAAGCCCTGCGTTACAACTAATTATATAGCTCCTAATTAATCATAATCCTCGCAGAAAATTATTAGTGCTTCCTGCCAGCTGAAATGAATTAATATATATTACACGTAGTTGTTCTTCATGCAAATCCAATCAACAATATTGCAAGCTAGAACTTCTATAAAATTATTAAATGAATGATAAGTTATTATCTTAATTTGAATCTATGGTTTCCTCTAAAAAAAACTGAACTATGGTTTCAGCTGGTTTAGAACCCAACCACCCAAATCAGTAGGTGGGACTAGTAACTGATAACTGTAATGCTGCATTGTACTGGGTTTTAAAATTTCAAACATTTACGAAATTAAAATAGAGAATATGTGTATGAAGAGGATGTGTATAAAGAGAAAGAAATAACGTTTAGAAGAAAGAAAAAAAAAAAGAAGAAAAAAAGTTTCATTTGAATTTAAAGCTTAAAATAGAAAAAGTGAAGTTAAAAAATGAAACATGTAATTTATTGAGAAAAAGTAGAGAAAGAAATTAAAAGTACACTGTTATAAGTTTAATAAATAAGGGATGATAAAAATTAAAAAATCATTGTTTTGGTATTTATCAAATTAAGATGTTTTTATCAGCCAGCAGACATTTTTTTTATAAGCAAATTAATAAATTGATTGATAAAGATGCAAGTATAGATGCGTTCATCTTTGTACCACAAAAAATGAATACATATTTTTTGCCGACAAACAAAATCCATTGATCTAATTGGAGCACAAGTGGTATCAATTGAAAGAAAATATGTAAGTGAAATAAATTTAATTTATTTATTATAACATGAAACAAATATAAGTTCTTTTATAAAAGATTCCACATTTTTGTAAATAATAATTAATTGGTCATATGTAATTTTATGCCTAATTAAGAATAGTTAAGAAAAGATACGTGTAATAAAGTGATGATTTTGTGATTTGGGTCAAGGATATCTCTTTCAGTAGTAAATACTATAAAATAAGTGAATCAATTAACATGAATACGTCTCAATTTAACTAATAATATATAATAATATTATGTCTAGTTTGAATCAAAATATATTTTTAACTATATTAAATATTTGAAAAGATAAATAAAATTAATTTAGAAGATGAATGTTGTTATGCAATCTAGCAGAAAATATTGGAGAAATTTTTTTTCTCCATAGAATCAATCATATATATAAATTTGATAACATATTTTAACTAAAATTTTTTAAGTCTTAAGTTTATAGATATTCTTTTTACTTATACTATATTCGATCTTCTCATTATATTTGATATGAGATTTTACCTTGTAATTATATTCAATAAATATAAAAAATATTAGTATTAGACATTAAAATGACATATTTTTTGATACACTCATTTTCATCACAAATTCCAACAAGATAATTATTTTTTGTAGTTATAAGGTTAGTTTAATAATAAAAAAAATAAGATATTGTAAAAAAAAAAATTGTGGATTCAATTTAGACAATTTACTATCAACATTTGCCCGATAAAAAAAAAAAATACGATAGCTAATAATACAAGTCATTGACAAAAAAATCTGAATATGGATTATAGCTAGTTGTAGGCGATATATATGGGAAGAATTAAATTAAGTTGCATGCCCTTGAATTGCGCAGGGTGCACATGGCACGTCAACATCGAGGTGATAGCTAGCTCGATATCTGGCACTAGCTAAGCCATCACGTTCTCAAATGCAAAGGTCGTACTCATATTCATCATCTTCTTCATCTTCTTATTATTATTCTTTTTCTTCTTCGTTAGAACATGGACATGCATGTTTCCTGTATACAGCATAAAACCCAAAAATTGGTTCTGATACTATTTTGGTGGGAAATGATTGAAGATCCGATAAAGTAGCTAATGCATGCGCAAGAAACAGAAACTAATATATCGAATGACACATACTGGTATCTGTTACTATTCACGTGCCTTCATTTATTATTTGCATTTCTTCTCTATCTCTGCTTTGTCTTCTCCATATCGGGGTCAACAACAATTAATGAAATGGCGCTGCAAATATTGAAAACTATATTCATAAAAAATACTAATTTATATTGGACAAAATAAACTATAATTTATAATATATTTGTGACTTTATTGTATGAATTTTTTCTTACAAGTTACGCCCTTATTTTCCTTATTATATTTATAATATTTTACCTAATTTATTTATGTTTTATTCTTCCAATTCTGATAAATATTTTAAATTTTAAATTTTGTTTTCTTCAAATTTCATGTGACTAATTATTATTGATAATTTTTACTAGTAATTAACCTGATTGAAATTCAATAAAAAAAATAAGCATGCTAATTTTACGTCCTTTCTATCTTTCATTAATATTTTTATTGGTAAATAAACTTTTTTTATGGATTTTAATATTGAAATTTTAATGTGTCGTCGAAATATGCAATGTTGGAACGAATTAATATAACCTAATTTTAAAATAATTTTAATTACAATTTAAGAAGGGTATTCGCTTAAAGTTATAGGGCGCATTCACATACATATAATTTTATACTTTAATTTATATAGACTTGACTACTTTTTAGATACTATTTTTTTTTTATTGAAGTCATATGTAATTGAGATGAAAATAATTACCACGAAAATAAAATATTAAAATATTAGTTTTATATAAAATAACAACTCTCATAATTTCTAGGCGATTGTATTTCAATTGCTAATTAAGTGGATATACATCATTGGTATATAAAATTTTCCAAGAAAATATATTTACTATAATATCCTCATTCATATGAAAATACAATTATATAATTTGTTTTTTTAAATGTGACATCTATCAAAATTAAAGTATCAAATTAAAGTATGACGAATATTCTTTTTCAATAAATATGGATTTTACTGTAGAAAAATTATTTGCGCGTTTTAATAGCAGAATTTGAAAAAGCTATGGAAAACCAATGCTAAATTAGGTTGTAAGGAAAATATTTCTTTAAATTTATCTGTACAAATCATATAACGAGAAAATTTTAATTTAATTTCATTTCATTTTCCAAATAAAAAAAATTCTTTATCCTATAAATTAAAAGTAAGTAACTCATCCTAGTGACAGAAAATTTCATGGCTTTATCAGATCATATATTTGGGTAGGGCCGTAGGGCAACTCGATATATATCAGCCATACACACGCCTTTCATTTAACAGTTATAATTTGTTTAGTTTACATGAAATTATAAGACTGCAATTATCCAGTTTAGGTTGCAACATGGTTAAGTATAATCAAGTTGCAAATCTTTACACATTTTTTGGATTTTTTTTTTTTTGTGTGGAGAAAAATAAATATACATAAATAATGACTTTGTATTTTTGTGTGGGTTGGTCTGTCAAGATCATACACAAGCATGCCATTAGCAAAAAAGAATCGTCCTTATCTGTATTTGGCCATTTGTCTTTGCTGAGTATCCGCGTTTGATTTTGCATGCATCTATGTCGGGGTTAAAATTTAAAAAATAAATTTTATTAATTGGTGTATATATAGAAAAGAATTTAACACGTGATAATGACAATGGTTAATATATATAGATCAATAGGATCCATACTCCATAGTATCAATAAGGAGGACACAAAGTTTACTTATTTCTAAAAGGAAGTCAGCCTGAGTCATAATAGACAACTACTGTAAAAATGGTTATTCAAGTCAGTCAACTTGAAAGATTTTTTGCAACAAAGACATTATAAATAATTAAATTAATAAAATTATAAATAAATAAGACTAATATAATATTTTAGTTCTTGTAGTTTCATGTGTTTTTAGTTTTCGCAAAAGAATTCAAAATAGTCCCTGTAAAATTTGATGTGTTTTTAAAATATGTCAAGTCACAATTAGTGATTATTTAAGATTTTTCCATTGAGAAGATGTGTAATTATTAACAAAAATTTTCTGTAATGATAACATGGGATCATTGATGTGAGCTTAATAATATGTACATTTTGCTGATGTGGCACATCAACAAAATAATGGTGTCATAGTTTTTAATTGCAGAAAGTCAAGGATTACAAATAAAACATTTGAAACTTACAGGGATTATTTTGAAAAAAAAAATTATAGAAATAAAAAATGAAAAATATACTAAATTCAAAGAGCAATTCCTACTTGTAGAGAAATAAACCGATTCGACCAGCGGATTCGATCGGGACCCAATTCTTAAAACACTAGGTGATCGTGAGTAGCAACCTATTTATGTGACATGCTTAAGTTATTGAAGAGAGAAGGAAATAGAGCTCCAATTCTTATCTCCTTTGATCTCCACTTAAACCCATCCAAAAGCATTATAATTAGTTATAATTGGGTCGATCCCTTTTAATTAGTCCACACCTAAAATAGTATCTTCCCCTAACATCCAATACATGCAAATTCACATTGAAAGAGTGGTCTTGCATACATATAGAAACTTGTGGACACCGTGTGGAATAAGAAAGGGCCAATCGATAACTTTCAAAGGAAAGGCGGGCTCATATGCAAAGTCCAAAAATTGAGCCACTTTCTCCTAAACAAAGTTATGAGTATTGCCACAATCTACTAAGACTCACTCACACTAAATACTCCTTAATTGTCCCACTAACCCATAATTTATTTGGGGCCCCATTTCCAGGTAAAGCATGGAAGCTAACATGGGTTGAGTTGGATCCGTAATGGTTTAATGGCACATTCATCTCACTCAAAGGCGTCACATGTTCTAAAAAAAATACTATCAACATCCTGACAAATCACATAACATTCAAGATTGACACTTGTTATGGAGCCTTTTCTCAAGTTGAGTGGTAATCTTGGTTAGAGATAAATACCGAAATTGTGACTTAATAATAAGAGAAGGCAGGGTTGGTAACAATGAAGACAATTGTTTGGGAACAAAATATTGTGGGCGTGGCGAAACAATAAAATGAGATTAAAATAAACGCTGAAAATTGAGAAGTTTCCCCTCCTGAATTTGGTAAGGTCAACGGCTTGTGTTAATGAAATTGATCGATTGGAGAGCTTGCACCTCTCACTTGATGTCATATTTTGAACCTGAAATAAGGCAACTCAATAGAAACGGGGTTGGAATGCCTACAATGTGATTTGAAAAGGTTTTAAATTAGATTAAATAATCACGAACAAACCCTGTCTAACTTGCATCCATGGATCCAGGAAAGCACAAAGTCATCCATAGAAAAAGAGGCAATGAAAATCCACTCCTCCAATTGAGAGTACCTTGACAATAAAAAAATATGAGAAAAAGTTATTTTATTTTGAGTAAATTACAATAACTCCTAAAGTTAAGTTTCATGTAATTGCACAAGCACACCTTGTTTCTTTCTTTTTTACTATTTCATTCATATCCCTTGTAGAGAGTATTAGTGTAAGATTTGAAGGATGTTAAGAGAATATTAGTGTAATGTTTTCAAATATACAAGGAAATGTTAATGTAATATTTTTAAACATGAAGGGGATTAATGTAAGGAAAATAAAAAAAGGATTTGGTTATGTGTAATTTGTAAAAGTTTAGGGGATGTTGTTGTAATGTTTTAAAACTTAAAGAGGAGTTAGTGTAAAAAAAAAAAGGATAGAGTAATGTGTAATGATAAAAGCTTAGCAAATATTGCAATTAAAATTTTCCTCTCTTTTAAACTTCCAATTACTATCCTCATATAACACTTTATGAAGCACTTCTCTGACTTCTCTCTCATGAGTCGACCACTCACTTGTAGTATGTTCCTTGACTTTGGACCCAATAACCGTAACAATACAACTCTGTTACATCATATACAATTAAAAAAAAATACCTTAAAACCTTTCAAGTATCGTAGACATTGGTATGGGTGTATCATCCATGCACTCATGAGAATAAAGCGACTCAAACATTACATGCCACTGATAAAACTAAAAGGCAAGCACGAAAGACTTTAGGTATAAATATTTTTAGAATATTGGATTAAGATTTTAAAAGATTATTTTAATATAAAATAATTTTATAAATTTTAAAAGATTTAGTAAGAATGTAATAATTTTTATGTTTTTCTAAAAGACTTTTATGGTTAGGATTTTACAGTTTATATTTTAATGAATTTATAAAATATGAATTTATAAGATTTGAAAGAACAATATAGATTTTTAAGATTTTAAAGGATTTTATAAATTTTTTAAAAACATTCAAATTATTCATAAAAATTTATAAATTTTGTTTACCTAACACTTTAAATAAAATCCATTTTATACAAAAATCTTAAATCTATTAAATAACAAATTAATTTCCCCTATCACATTTATAAACATAATAGGTTCATTTTTCTTCAATCATCAATTAAGTTAATCATGTTAATAATATAAATATTTGTAGTCATTTTCACAACAATTATCCCATCAAACAAAAAACATGTCTAACAATTATTTCAAACCTCATTTTTATATTTGTCCATTTATACACGAGTCAACTTCTCATGTTCATTAAAAT
>PYAF01005831.1:841516-868135 GCA_007407185.1 Glycine tomentella | reverse complement strand
TTACATATATAAAAATAATGATAAATAGATGAAAGATAATAACAATTTTATAAAATTAATTTTATCTTCATTAATTTATTCTTTATTTTTTTAGCTTGTATCATCAATATCAAAGGAGATATAAAAAAAAATATAATTAGCAATATTAAAAATTAAAAATCATAATTATTTTAAGACATTTTTTCTTACACAGTATTATTTTGTGATGGAGAAAGTACTGTATATAATTCTAATATACATCATATATACAGTTAAAAAAATTACCCTCTAATTATGCATATTTACTTTTTTACACATTTCAGAATTTAAGTGACTTGAATGTTAGGACTCATAAAATAAAATTTAAAACAGACCTAAAAAATCAAAAAGTGTTTACAGTTTCATGTTAGGATATTAACATCAACAAAATTCTCATAATCAAAATATGAACTTTATCCTTATCTATATCAGACCAACCTTGGCAACCAAGTGCAAGTACACGGCTAGAGTAGCCATTTTTATTCCTTTAAGACTCGATATTTTTCATTTTAATTTTTAATCCATGAGTAATTAATATTCCCACACAATGGAATACCGTAGCTGCATGCAGATTGAGATCACTGACCCGCACGAGCACCACACTGAACCGACACAACCCGAAATATTTGACTTGAACAAAGTACACGTGCTGTTCCTTAAACAAATTTGTCACATACTAGTACATTATTTATTAAATTTTTCATGATATTACTAGTATATAGTGATTACTGTATGCAAGAATGAGAATACACAACATAATATAAATATTTTTCTATTAACATAATTTATTTCATATTAAAGATCATTATTTAAACTCTAAATGACTTTATTAATTGATAAATTACTTCTACTTGTATAAACTAATATTGGTATATACTAGTATATTATTAACAAAAAAAATTTTTAAAAAAAATCTTCTTGGACAACGTAAGCCATAAGCAACCTCTAATCATAAATTCGCAATGGTCCCCTACGCCTCTCAAAGGATGAGAGCATTTATTGCTACACGAAGACCTTTCAATTCAACCATGAGTTTGGGTCATCAATTTAACGCGTACAATTGTTGTTATTATTATGAACGTTAAAGAGTTGGATACCTATTTTGGTTGAACCAATCTTGTTTTCATTATGACGATGGCGACTCCTAAGCAATTTTCTTATGCAATTCCTTAACTTTGAGATCTGCAAGCAGCTTGACATATTGCCACATAACTATTATGAATGTGATGGAGAATGCCATATGGAAAATTCCCTCCTATTGGAAAATCCTTATGCATGGGTTCCTTATGATACTTTCTTTGTTGTACTTGAATGTCATTTAATACGTGCAGATTTGTGTCAATTGAAATTATGTTCCTCGATCTCTATGTTGTCTTAAGGGTGCATTCCCATATTTATTTTAAACTAATTGTTATTGATTCAACTTAAGCCAATATATATTGTAGATTTACACTTACACCTACCTAAAAAAGTATTGATCAGGTCAACACTTACAACAGAAATCTTAATACTATATACTAGTTATTGTGAACAGTGTATTACGGCGAGACTAGGAGTAAAATTACAATATTCCAAAATAGGATATAAATATTATCTAAGAGGCTTTGGGTCCTGGGCAAAAAATCCAATACATCTTTGACATCTATGTACATACCACCAATATTACTACTGCCTTCATTCAGTTATTCCAAATCTTTAGTTTATTTAGTTTTATATTTTTTTAAATTATTATTATCTTAAAAATTTTAAGTCTAACTATTACTACGTTTCCCCCCTTAAATATAACCTTATTTAACTCACTGTCAGAGCTGTGTAAGCATCAAAGATGAAAATATTAAATAAGGGTATTTTAATTTATATATATATATATATATATATATATATATATATATGATGGAAGTAGTATAAAATATACTTTCTCCGGTTTCGATCATAAGAACAAGAAAAGTTATTTTTACTATATTAAGAAAGTTAATTAAACATTACTCTCCTCTTTTCTTTTTATTTGTCGTTCAAGGTTATTTTTTAGAAACAAAAAAAAAATGTAATAAATATTGTTGATTCCAATAAAATAGTAGGTTTTCTATTTAATGTGATATTGAATTTTGTGAACATTATAAAAATAAAAAACAAATAAAAAATCCAACAGTTAAAAAGGAAACAAAAGGAGTATTTAATCATACCAATTTCAATTAAATTGTTTTTTAAATTATCCTTCCTTTGAACTTATTATTAATTATTATATAAAAAAGGATAATTGGAAACACAACTTTAATTAAATGAAGAATATTTAAAGGATAATATTAAATAAGATGAAATTACTTAAAATTTGGTTATGTTTTTTTTTTCTGATATTAGAAACTGAAGAGAGTAAATATTTAATATTAATTGTTACTTTTATGGAACTTCTTCCAAATTAAGTGCTTTAAGTGTCTTGTACAAATATCTATCTAATTCCATGATGTCTCAACCTCGTGGGACGTTAGACAAATTTAAGGGTATGTTTAATTTAGAGGTTAAAAATAAAGATGGTAAAAATAGAAGAGTTCTTAAAAAAATTAAAATAGAATATAAAAAGTATAAATTATAAAAGAAATACAAAATTCTTGATTTATATAAAAGACCTCAAACTTCGGTTCCATAAGAAGTATGTAACAGTCAAAATCAATTGTCCACCCCAAATACTTTAAATAGTTTATTCGATTACAATTTATCATAGACGATAAATTTATTAATGTTTATGACAATTATTTTAAAAGTTATCCAGGTGATAATTTATAATTAAATAATAATATAAATTTATTTTATATTATTGATCATTAAACATAACTAGTAATTATTTTCTGTTTTAGTTCATTAACTAATGGTGTAAGACCATTAGTTAAGTATATCCAGAATTAAAATAAGGGACATACTTTTAAATTAACTAGTAAGTAGGCCTACATTTTTATATATTAATTAGATGATTAGATGTTTGCATCATCAGTACATCACATAACGTTTGTGGGGCGAGTCTGGGGATTCAGACTTGAGACTATACTGCATGCAGTTTTCTCAACAAGACCAAGAATTTTCAAGTGAACGACGTATCCAAAGGCACACAATTGGTTGGGTGTATAATCTAAGCTTCGGAATAAACTGGGTCCCTATCGCAATTAATAGTTAGGTACTCCAAAAATGCGATAGTTCTAACTCGCATTTATTGCAATGAAATGTGTGTTGTAAGCAGTACCGTGCAAGTCAACATCTTCAATTAAATTCCATTTATAAGCTTTGGATGGTATATATCGCTTGGTAGCACGATGATATCACATTTTTCTATTATATTAAAATAATATATAAAATTAAATTTTATTTAAATAATAGTAAATAATAGTAATAAGTAGTATTATTAAAATTAGTCTAATTGGTGGATCACTAATTGATCCAGTTTGATTCGATATATATTAAAAATTTAAAATTATATATGTATTTATTATATATAAATAAATAAATAATATTATTTGAGTAAAAAAAATTCGTTTATATTCCAAAATTTAAAATAACAATTGATAATAATTCAAAATTTTAATTTTTTTTATAAAAAATGTGAACTTGACCAGGTTAGACTGGTTGGATCGACTGGATTTGACCAATTTTGACCGACTCACTTCCATAAACAGTTCAATAACAAAATCAAATTAGTTAACCTACCGAGTCTCAGTGCAACTCACCAGACCAGAACAATTTTCATAAATGTGGTAATAAGTTCTATTACTGTTATAATATTCAATTCTCTCTCTCATAACATTACCAATTTAACCAATCTGTGCTTAATACTCCTTATCATATAGTAGTACCTCGTATGGTTTTACCAGTTTGATCATAATTTGCCCTTTCAACTTTGTTGCCGTGATGGATCCAATGTGTTAGCTAGCTTGCTAATAATTTGCCACCCTCAAATATTTTCAATCAAATTTACTATTGGAAATTAAGGGGGTGTTGACAAATAAAATAATTCTAATTATTGCTTGTGTAAAAGAACTTTTCAAATTTAAATAGCTTAAAATCTATTTAAAATATATTGTTATACCTTGTACCGATGAATTAATCATAATATTAATTATTGAGAGAAGAATATAATGTTTGAATTATTACAAAAATTTGATAAATAATTATATACATGAAAGATTTGAAGAATAAAATTAGATTGATGGTTTATATTGAGACAAATCCTCAGCTTTCTATTGAGATAGAATATGTTTAGCGGAAATAGTTAGTCTTCTGACAAGCTAAAGTTTAAATTATCATTGGGGGAGGTGCTTACATTTAATATTTTTAAGAAAGTGCATTAAATATGGATAGATTATAGGTTAATTATATATTGAATGCAGGTGAAAAAGATATATATATGTACCAAGTTTGTAAAGATTGGGTACATCTTGTTCTTTATTTCTCTTTCAATATAAATATATTTTTGCCGCTAAAAAACATTAAATATTCGATAATACCTCTAATAAAATTTCTTCCAAAGAAGATATTTGGAGGGGGGGAAATCTCTCAATTTCTAAACACACTCTAGTTTAAATCCAAACTATTTCAATTCTTTTGTATCATGTGAAAACAATAAAGAAGATATCCTTGTATTCTTACACCACAAGATCGATATACATGCCTTTTATTGAAAAGAGTGTAAAAGTTCATTCAAATTGGTTTAGACACCACTAACTAAAAAAAAAAAAAAAACATCAGATGATGTTCCATTTAAAGATACACTCCTTTATACTTTAATAAATTTGTTATAATTCTTACACAAGTTCTAGAAATCAATTCTTTTTCTTTTATTTTCTCAATCAATCAAGAGAAGTTATTAGGATTTAATCTATTATTAATATTATGGTTTAGTATATAATCTATCGACAAATGCACAACTTCAATTCATCTAAACTAGATTATATACCCACTTAACATAAGTAGGATTCTTGGAGACATGCGAGACCCAAATTTTTGAAACAAAGGCCTCTGACACGAGGAAGTTCATCTTGTTCTCTCAAAGTCTCAAAGATAAGGAAAGCACCCAAGTAAACAGTTTCCACTTGGGCTTTGTGTCAAGAACCTTCAATTCTTAGAGAATTCTTCCCACCTTCGAAAACCAAGAAGCTTAGGAAGCAAAACTCCAACATCCAACAAGAATATGGTGGCACTATATATGAAGCATGAGCTACAATGGCTATTTATAAGCATGTCCTAAACTCCTTTAATATAGCATGATCGTTCCAAGAATTTTATGAGGTTGATGTCTTCCTAGTGCAAAAGGCAACACGACTATACTAATGGTGGCATGACCATTCTTGGAAACCTTAGACGCTGATTATTAAATTTGTAAATTGAAGCATACAGTGCTACTCTTGGCACAATTGTTCTCTTTCACGAGCAACTTTGGTTACAAATTGAACTTCGCTCGACCATGCTAAAAGTCAGCATTGTCGTGTTCTTCAAGGGTGTTCTTTTCTTCTTCAAATCAACTTTTTTGGTCCATTTTCACTAGTAGTTCTCCAAAAACATGTATGTAACAACTTTAACCAGAAAAAGTGAGTTTACAAAAGAAATACGTATAAAACATGATGAAAATTAGGCAAAGACTCACGTCCCAAGACATTCAGAAACTGGTTTATCAAGAAACAAAAGGGAATGCAGCTTAAGAAAAGTTGCCATAGGCAAATATGAAGCGAGTAATGTTGACCTGTTGATGGCTAAATCTGACACTTTGAGTCAAATGATTGATAAGATAGAAAATGTCATGCTCAACTTTTTGGGTACTCTACATCCTTGCTAAGAGCTTTATGGAATGCAAGCACATACAACTATGTATTGTCCAACGATAATGTCAAATGGGCAAAAATAGCAAGTAGAAAATGTGACTTCAACCCACAATCTCTATAACTACCCTAGAAAGGAAAAATTTGACCCCCTATTCCAATACTTATAATGAGGCGTGGAAAAGTCATACCAATTTCTCTCACTATAACAATCACAAGCAAGAAAATCAAAGGAATTGAGTTCATTTGTGAAAGATCTTGCCTTAAGCACAATTGCATACACTAAGTATATGATCTAACGAGAGTGAGGGAAACCTCAATTAGGGTTAATCGGGTCCCACCAAACATGCCACAATTGTGTTGGTATAAGTTGTGGTTGATTAGTCATGGAAATAACTAATTGCCAACAAATGATTCATTTATAGTGATTGACTTGAGAAAGAGACTTCATTTCTAAATTGAATTCCTAGTCACTTCAAAGTTCTTCCCAACAGTCGTCGAACAAAGATTTATATGTTTACTCCCAAGAAATGTGTGATAAAGTAATTGAAGTAAACAACTAAAATGTAAAGAAAAGCTGTAAAAGGTGTGAATGCATAAATAAATAGATAAAAATAAATTTCATTAGATCGGTCAATGAGCCTATTTTACATTACAAATTGAAATACTTAAAGAGGTTGTCATCTAGCAACAATTTCTCTATGGTAACTACCCATTTCCCCATATTTTAAGGAGACAATGACTCAAGGGTGCTCAAATATAGGAAATTGCTTCCAACCGTCCTCACATTCAAAATTTCCCTCTTAATCAATCTCCCTCAAATTGGGCCTTTTCTATGGTAACTACCCATTTCCCCATGTTTTTAGGAGACAATGGCTTCATGGGTACTCAAACCTAGGAAATTGCTTTCAACTGTTCCTCACATTCAATGTTTTTTCCTTTGAGTCAATCTCCTTCAGTTTGGGCCTTTTTTCTATACCAACTCCAAACTCAATTAAATTGATGAAAAATTGTTAAACTTATTGTTAGACAATAAAAAATAACTAATTCAGACATTAACTATTTTTTACGTCAATACAGAGAACAAATGTTAAGAATTTTACAAGTCATTGCCACATGTAATGTCAAAGAGACTACTTCCTTCCGTCTCAAGTATAAGAGAGAAAAAATTGATTCACACCAACTAGAGAGTTAGTTAATTACATTTAATTACATCAATCTTAATTAAAAGATAAATTTTTCTAATTTACTCTTCATTAAAATTTAATATCAGAAATAAAAAAGAATCATTAAAACTAAAACTTCAATTAAATAAAGAGTATCTTGATTATCTTATAATTAATAACATTAAATAATATAAAAATAGTTGATATTTGCTTAAATTTGAGATCAACACAAGGATAATATATATTTCTTTCTTATATTTAAGATAAGAAGAAATATATTTTGGGGCAGGAAAAATACATTGAAATTCAACAAATTTAATTTTACAATAACTATTATTTAGTAGTTAATAATAATTTTTTTGAAAATTCGAAGTCATTATTAAAAGATGACAAATGCACAACTACATTTATAAATATTGCACAATCCTTGTAAGATCCATGTAGCTGCCAAGCCAGCAAAAACATAACTATATACAATTATGATTTATCTAACAAGACAACTATTAAAGAAAACGATCTTTCAATTAGTACCAGGATGGGTGTTCATTTATAGTCGGATCTGTTTGAAAAGTAAACACACCGATAATGTTAGACATCATAAGAATAAAAAAAAAGGACATGTCAAAACATATTTAAACAAAAAAAGACACGTAAAAAAACGAATGGTTTTTAGACGTCATCTGTATTTTAAGGTTAAATATATTTTTTAAAAAATAAGTGATTTCAAAATGTTGCTCAAATTTTTAAATTAAAAGGAAAAAAGTTATGTGCTTTTAATACATAAAGGACTACGAAACGATCTTTATTAATTATAAAACTAAATTAATTTCATATTTAATCATTGTTACTTATACTACTAACGTAGAATGTGGGCATTATAATGCTTTTCGAGTATAATCATTTTCAAAGATAATTGATTTAATCTGTTTTATTTGTTATGACGATAGATGTTTGTTGCCTATTCGTTATGACTATTTTGTTGCTTCCATTAATTAGGTCACTTAATTACCTATACTCTAAGTATTAGTTAATTATTAATTATTTTGTGTGTGCATTGATAATTGATATGGAACTGTTTAATTATCTAATAAAGTTTAAAGTGAATATATGACTAATTTAATCCCTAAATTTAATAAGTTACTGCCATTCTGATCTAGGACTAGTCAAAGTATAAGGCTGGACAAGCGCTTGCTTGCAACCCCGAAGTTGTTTATTATTGGTATTTTTTAAGGCTTTTATTTTATTTTTTGCTATTCTCTATCACTTAAAAATTAATTAGTCATTCATTTTAATTAAATATGCTATCACTTAACTTATAAGTTCTAACCAAATTTATTATTAATTGTCCACTCATTTTAATTAAATAGTTCGTCTCTTAATATTTTTATTCTCACCAATTTTAATTAAATGGTTTAATATATCAATTCTCACAAAATTTAAAATCAAGTAGTCATTAATTGTAATTAAATAGATTGTTTCTTAATATATTAATTCTCACAAAATTTAATTAGCTTACATTCTTCAATTATCATCTCAAAATTTGTTTTAGGCCTAAGAATATATTGGATTGACCCCATTTTGATCACTGAAAACTTGTTAATATTATTACTTAAATCAATATGTACATGTTGGACTAATATGAGTGATAGATTATAGTTTTGGAGATATTTTAAAAAAATTATTTAATTCTAGGACTAATGTGATCGCATCCACCAATTTTAGAGATAAAATCGACTATTTAATTAAATCACTGGAAATATATTTAAATTAAAATTTAATACAACAATCAGCCAATTTCGCGTCCGAAGTTTTACCCTTTTCATCCCTTAAGTATAGAAAAATAATAATTAGTCCCTATAGTTTTGCACATTAGTCTAGATCTGTGTTGTTAGACAAGGCTGTTTGAAGACCGTTAAATGCCAAGTTGGAACTTTACTTGCCACTTGGACCACACTCCTAATAAATATCCTTGACTAGAAAAAGGCAGCAAATAGCAAGGTTTTTGAACTCGTACGTGTTGCATATATACACAAACTATTAAAGATTTTTTTTATAGGTCAATATTAATTGTTAATTAATTTTATTAGTAAAAGAAATTTGAATTTACAGTCTCTCTCTTCTTTCTTCTTCCTTTAATTATAAGTCAATCTTATAATTCTCAAGTAGCAGGTAATAGTGATTGTATCTATAAGCTTATGATCTTGGTAATTAATGTACCCCATATATAGAGGCTGCGAATGTACAAGTATCAGAAGATTTCTTATGATCTTGCTAATTAATGGCTGAGGCTTGTACAAGTCCCACCCTTCTTGGATGAGCTAATAGCCAAGTGCTTGCTTTTGAATCAACCTGTTTCCAACCAAAGTTTGATCTCACACTTGAAACCAAACTGTTTCCAACGAGTGACAGAAAAAACCACCATTTTTGTAAACATAAATAGGGAGGATTGCAAAATTGACACGGTATGAGTTTCTAAAAACATCAATGGAGGAGACCTATTGCTTATATTATGCATAATGAATAAACATATATTAATTTTAATAATTTCAAAAAAGAAAACAGTATATAATTTGTAAAAGTAGAATTAGACAAAAATAGTGATCCAATACTTCAAGGCATATAATCCAACAATGGATTTTATGAAAATTATAATTTTGTGTGTGTCTATTAGAAAGTACATGCTTTAGTGTTTGTTTGATCCTCTTTTCTATTGTAGAAGATGGGTTTGAGAGCACAGACTTTAATATGTCTAATCTATTACTTTGATTATGTTCTTAAATTTATGAATAATGATATGAATTATTGTGTTTTGTGAGTATTTCAAAAAGATTTCAACTCCCGCATTGAGTAGTTTAGCATTTTCTAAAGAGTATGTGTTAATTAGCTAGGAAGAGGTTTGAGTGTTGTAGGCATGAGATAAGGCCATATGGATTCGAAGTAGTGCAAATCATCCAATTCCTTCCCTCCCCTTGCATGTGTGTAAATGGGACCAATTAATTACTTTATATATTCAATGCAAAAAATGAAAATGAAAAAGTGTTAAACAAAATCATATATACAATGCATTAGGTGTATTTCATTTATTGACTAAACATCATATACCATAAACATATATAGTTGGGATATAAGATTAGTCTAGTGATTGAAAAAAAAATTAAGGGTGAAGGAAAAAGATGAGAGAAGAGAAAAGTTATAAGTTTTGAATTCTCTTATTGATATTGTTAACAAAAATTAACAAATAAATATTTGTCAATAATTATATCTATAATTTTTAATTATATATATATATATATTTGAGTAATTATTATGATTTAAATATATTTTCCCTTATAGTATACTCAATTTTTCATTTCATTTTTTTTCTTCACCCCTATAATATTTTTTAATACATTTTGGTTCTTATCATTAGACTTTGTAGTTAAGCGTTGAGCAAAGTAATGGAAATCCACCTCAACATACCATGTGGTCACCAACTCATGACATGTTACATTGCACATTGGAGATTCAAATCTTAGGAATAGTTTCTTGAACATTTAAGCCTTTTCTCATTTCCCTTTTTCTCTAGTTTTTGTTTTCTTATTTATTAGCATGAGTTTCAAACTCCCAAAGGTTATATTTGGATGATTTTCAATTTGATTTTGATGTAATCATTTTTTAAATTTCCTTTGATTTGAGTCTTGTTTACGTGGTTTTCATGATTCTTTAGTATTGGGCTCTGATTTTGATTTTGAATTATAAATAGGAAAATTGTAATTTTAGGGTTGATCAAATATATTTAATACACGAATATGAAATGAGAGTTTGGATCACTTAAGAAAGAAATTAAGGTTAAGCAATAATATACTGCACTACTAGAAAAATCAAAGTTAATGACCAAAGTTCTCATTTCTTTTGTGATGACCTTTGTGATAGATTCATAAAATTTGCGACAGATATAATTTAAGACATTAAGACATTTTTTATAAGCTAATATTAATTGTTAATTTTTGTTAAAATGCTAGTAGAAGAATTTGAACATATGATATCTTTCCTCCTTCACTCCTTTTCGTTTCTATCCTTAAATCATATTTTTCAATTATTTATCACAAAGTTTATCACAAAATTATTAAACTATTTAGTGACGAACATTGTCACGGATAGAATCCTCTCTAAACAGTGATTTAATGGTGTTTCCTATATAAGTTTAGATGATGATTATTCATTCCTCACATGGATTTTATTATGTCTACCCATGTCCTTATTTATTTCCTATTTTTAATAAAATTATGATGTGTTGCAAATGATAGGTAATGTCTTGGACGTTAACCTAGTTGAAATCTCCGACTTTATATATTGTCATGTTTTATAAGAATAATTTTGTCAAAAATAAAAAAAAATGTTTTATATATTTTTAATTGTTCAAATAATATTTATGCTGAAAAGAAAAATTCTTTACCTTTAACGCTAAATACTAAATATATTTTAAGAAATTATTTTTTTACAACTCGAATAAAAAAACTATAAAAAGTATAAAAAAATCACATACAGACTTCACATAATAATTCAAAAATTAAAATACCACGTACTAAACACACCTTTTTCTTAGCAAATAACACGTCTCTCCGTGTAACATTCAATGATCCTTATTCAACACAAAATCAATGTGCAACAATCAAATAAATATTATAAAAATTAATAATTTTATCATATTATATATTATTATCATATAAATAAGATGTTTGTATTTATGCTATAGATTATCAACATTGACATAAAAATTTATTATATATATTCTACGTATTATTCAATTATAATTATTTTTTCATGCAATTATAATGATTGTTATTGACAATATATTCACGGTTAGAAATTATGAGACTTTTAATGTTGAGCAAAACTGAATGTTATTTAACTTGTATATTTATTATATTTTATTTTAATTTATTTAAATTATTTATAAATTTGTATAAAAAATAATCACTTACTGTCACTTTATTGTACTCTTACATTCGATTCTCATTTTTCATCGTTGAAAAAAAAACATCAATTAAACAAAAACACTTACTACTTTATTTGTTTGGGAATAAACTCATTTTTCACAATGTTTGAGGGATAGTACGTTTGTCACAAATATAACAGAGGATTAGATGTAACTAACCTATAGTCTTTTGCTATTTGTGACAAAAAAAAAATATAATTCACAATTTGTAAGGAATGATGCGCCCATGACAGATAGTGAAGGATAACTTGTGTCGAACTTATAATTTCTCACGATCTGTGATGGACAAAATTCTTCACATTTGGCAAGGATTTTTTTTTCGGCACAACATATTGTTCATTTATTTTCATATTTGTGACGGAATTTTTAAAGGAAAATACTTAATTGTACAAAATTTATTTTCTATAAAAATTACGAATGACATGGCTTTTTTTCATATACGATTTCATTTTCAATCGAAGAGGATGATCAGTTTTTAAGTCTTTGCTTTATCCAGCACTGCTGCCATATTTTATGAGGTTAAAATGAACATTTCGCTTTGTTTGGGAGAGGGATTATAAAGGGGAAGAGAGAGAAGGAAAATGTTTAAGTAGATAGATCTCCTTGTTTGACAGTTTTAATTTTTGAGGGAAAGGATTTGAGGATTTTTAAAACTCCTCTAAAATCCTTCAAAGCCTAAAAATTGTTGTTCTCCCTATTTGGGGGGATTTTAGAAGGAAAAGTAATAAAATTACTATCATACCCTAGTCAGTGTTAATAAAATTACTATCTTACCCCAACCAGTGTTAATAAAACACTAAAATACAAAGTACTGAATCACAATTCAAGGGCAAAATTTATAAAAGTATCTTATTAACTCTCCATTTCTCTCTCTTAATATATTTTTAACTCCCAAATAAGGAGGAAGAAACTTCCCTCATTTTCCTCCCTTTCCTTCCCCTCCCTTTCCCTTAAATCTCTTTCTTTTCCTTCTCCTCCTAACTCTCAAACAAAGCCTTAGGCTTTATTTGGGAAGGGGATTTTAGAGGGGAAAGGAGGGAAGAGAAAGGTTTAGGTGGTGGTATCTCCTTGTTTGAAAGTTTTAATTTTTGAGAAAAAAGATTTGAGAATTTTTAAAACTCATCTGAAATCCTTCAAAGCCTAAAAATTGTTGTTCCTCCAATTTGGAGGTTTTTAGAAGAAAAAGTAATAAAATTAATATCTTACCCCAACCAATGTTAATAAAATGATTGTCTTATCCCAGTCAGTGTTAATAAAACACCAAAATACAAAACACTGAATCACAATTTAAGGGCAAAATTGTAAAAGTATTTTATTAACTATCTATTTCTCTCTCTTAATATATTTTTAACCCCCAATAACTAAGAATGAATTTCTCTCATTTTCCTCCCTTTCCTTCCCCTCCTTTCTCCTTGAATTTCTTTCCTTCTCTTCCCCTCCTAACTCCCAAACATAGCCTTAGAGTATCTCTCCCTATATACTCTTTCTTGCCCCCCACAAACCCTCACTTCTTTATTCCTAATTTGCTTAATAAATTATTAATTAATTAATTGTATAAAAATAGTTTTATTTGTGTTACAGGATTTCCTTTCTACCACAAACCAAATAATGACTATAATAAATTGAAATCTTTGAAGAGATAGGGAGATTTGCAGAGTTTGCCAAGAAATTTTGATCTTTGAGGATTAGTAGGATTTGTTTATAATATATTTATTGATTTCAGTTTTGTTAAATTTTCTTTTAACATTTTCATTTATTATTTTTAAAATATTTACAATCTTTATGTTAAATATTATTTTTAACATTTTAACTTGTTTATAATTTTTTCAATTGATCCTGGTTGTGGATTTTTTGCCCATTTCCATTCAACAAAAAAAAAAAAAAATCATGCCTTTCGTATTCCAGACATCGTACCATATAGCAGTACTGATTTTTAAATGATGTAACAGAATAAATTTCGTTATTTTTTGGTGATGTGGTAAAAAATTCATCCCTAAAGTGGTTGTGACCTATAATTTTCTGAGGAAATTTTGTCTGTCGCAAAGTCTGTCACTAACTACTTTATGACGGAATTTTATCTATTGGGTGACGACGGATTTGACCTACAGCTAATATTTATTTTTCTAATAGTGTCCAGAAATTGGGGATAATATAAACTAATGAAATTGCATACTGATTGCAAGAATGCATAAGTGTTAGAATTAAAACATTGAATAAAAATATCTAAATTCATAATATTCTAGATTTGACCATCTCTCATACTTTTGAAATAAATAAGAGAATTTAGTGAAGATATTAACTGTTTTTTTAAGAAGAAAAAGTCCATGATTTGGGTAAGTGTTTTTAAACTTGGTATTACGCAAGAAATACACAGCAATGACATCTGCTACTGTGTCAAGCTATGTAACCCTCAGTAGTAGGTGGAAAAATAAACGCGAAGTTAATTGTATCACATTAATTGTCTGTTAGGTATGCATTTTACTTTCGTTTTGTTCTTAGTAATGAATAATAAAGAGTTGAATAGACCGCATTAAAATGAGTCGAACACAAGAACTGAAGTAACGCATCATTATACTAAATTAATTCTCTTAAAAAACATACTGTATGACTTTACTAATTTTACTTTTTAGGTCTCTAATTATATTAATTTATTTCATACATATTTTTCCGTACTAGGTATATTAATTTTTCTTTCAATTTACATAAAATTTATAAATAAAATAGTGCTTAAAGCTTGGTCAAGAGCAATAATTGAATGAGAAAAAACCTTGTTACATAAATAGAGTGCTTAAAGCTTGTGTGTGTGAGATCAAATTTTATTTATACCATTAGTTCGTTAAACAAAAAATATTATACTCATGGTCACCTTATATTTGTACCTTTTTATTTTTTTTTGTCATGACTAGGTTCATGTCTTCCTTTTCACACATGTACTCTAAGTGATGACATATATATGTGCATACATAGAATCTCCAAGAAACTTTATTTGAAACTAGTGTATATACGCATAGATAATAACATTGTCTATGCATTAAAGAGATAATATGTGAAAGATAAAAAAAATATATATAATGAATATTTAAGATTTAAAAAAAAAATTAAATGTACTTATCCAAAGGAGGATCAATTAATAAGTTTATGTAAGAACACTAAACTAATCCCATCTTAAACAACTGTCACTAAATAAAGGAGACTATTGAGATAATTTTAAGTTTACATTGTTTTATCATATAGAAAAAAGTAGATTAAATTCATGTCAGTGTCAGATATTAACTCTTCATACCAACAAAAACTCACATTTCTTAATGGAGTTTTTTTTATAAGTAGATCATAAGTATTTTTACAAAAAAACAATCATATTTAAATTGGATTGGATTATAATAGGCAATAAAATTGTTCTTTATTTCTATATGGATATTTAGTATATTTAATATAATTGTATACTAATGATTCAAATTTAAAATTACAAGTTAATACGACCTTCAGTTAATTGATAATTACAAGTTAGTACGACTTCAGCTACTAGTTTTCCTTATCTTGTTTGAGAGCTAAGATTAACTTGTAATGATTTTTTATTATAACTATGCTGAACTCTTTAATTAAGTAGTTTAATTGAATGAAAATTGTGAGTAGCTAATAATTAGAATGATCATATCAACATATGAATCAATTAATATGAGATTATTTCAACTTAGTCATAAATTTTGTATTTGAGGCTTGTGAATATACAGTTATATTAAATATTTATATAAAGTATTTTTTTAAAGACAAATTATATATATATATATATATATATATATATATATATTGGAATAAAAAAGATGAGATCCAAATTGTCCTTATACAAAGAATCACTGTGTACAATAAGCTAAAAAACAGAGAGCCTTCCAAAAAATAAGGATCCAAAGCACCCCTTTATATACTTTAATTTCTAAGGTTTCGTTTAGGATAGTTGTGAGTTTCTGATTTTTTATTTTCAAATGTAGTTTTAAAATAAAATTTGTTAAAAAAATGGAGCTAAAATGATTTTAACTCAATTTCATAACAATTTTACTTTCATTTCCAAAAAAGAAATTGTGATTGATTTGGATTTTAGTTTCTCTCACTACCATTATCATCATCGCTATTGTCAAAATTACGGCTATCACCACCTTGCTATTATTGTCACCCACCATTGTCACCCCTAAAACCATCATTACCACCATTGTTACCATCACCACACCATTGTCAATGCTACTTCTATCAATTATTATTGCCATCTCACAACTATAGTTGTCATCGTCATTACCACTATTATTATCACAATCACAATGTTGCCATTATTGTCATTATTATCACTATCACCATCAAGCTATATTAGTGCTTCCACCACCTCCACCATTTCATCATCTTATTAATGGTTTGTGAAATTACATATTATGAATTAGCCAATTTAGTTTATGAAATTGTGCGTGAATAAATTGTAATAGTCGATCAAAGTAGTCCCTAAAATTAATAAGATGCAAAATAGTTTCTAAAATTATATATTATCAATCAACTCAATCCCTGAAATTATAATAACAATCAAATTTATTCTCTAAAATTGTGCGAGAGAGATAAGTCAGTAGTCAATTTAGTCCTTAAAATTATAATACAAAGTCAAATTGGTCTTCAAATAAATAAATAACATTCTCTGAAATTATAAATTATAAATCAATTTAGACCTTGAAATTATAATAGGAAGTTAAATTAGTCTTGAAATTAAAAAGTCTTAATTACATTTTTGTTTCTTTACTTTCAAAATTTCATAAAATATTCCCCTAATTTTTTTTCTCATGCATTTTGTCCCTAATCGTATATAATTTAATGAATTGTGTCCTAACTGACATTGTCGTTAATGTGGCAAAAGAATATTGTTTAGCAAAGACTTGGTTATACTTTTTGGCCCTACTTTTATAATGTCATGCATTTTCCCCTTAAAGTATAATGGTAAAAGTAGAATTTTTTTACAATGAGAGGTAAATTTTGAAAAATTACATAAATGAGTAAGTCATGTTAATGAACATGACTTCTTTTATTTATTTATTTTTTAAATGCGACTTATTCATATCAAATTGTGTTTCAAAATACAACTTACCTATATTTGTAATTTTTTAAATTTTTTTTTACCTATTTCGATAAAAAAAAATTAAAAAAAATTGTCCCTCAAATGAAAAAAAACGGTAAAAGTGTCTAGATATTTTTGAACCATTGATCCTTTCCTTTTCACTATCACCAAAACCATAAAGTGCTAGGGAATACATTGTGTAACAAATGTTGAAGTAGAATCACTTTTCAAGAAATGTTTTAATGCAAACAAATTATTCAGAAGAAAATTCTATATCCTTTACACTTAAGATTGCTAATGGTTTGCTCTGAAAATACTTTTATTATAAGACAAAATTTAAGGAGTTAAAAAATTGACTTGGTGATAAAAAAAAAGTTATGGGTTTCATTTCTTCACTAAAAAAAAATAACAATGTTAATAAAAAAATATAAGACAAAACTTAATTAAGAAGCCTGAAGAAAGATGAAAAACATTAATCTGAAGTACATTGGCCCTTCAGAAATAACATTATTTGCATTATTATATATGCAGGTTTACCAAAAGAAAAGTTAACCAAAAGCATACAAGATTGACCATGCCTTTAAAAAATCAAAGTGTAGTGAGATCATAAATTTGAGTATGATGATAAGCTTCATAATACACATGACAAAAAGGATATCACTAGAAGATGTAAGACTGAATAAATAATAGAACACAAATGTCTATTGCTTTGGAAGGGCAGAAGTATTTGAAAAACCTTTTTAGACTTTATTTTAATTAAGCATAATACAGGGGTTTAAAAAAATATAAATTAAATAAGCAGCAAACAAATATATATATATATATATATATATATATATATATATATATGAGAAGTAAGGAGAGAATATGACACACAAAAAATTTATATTCGTTCACCAACAATTTTGGACTATATCTAGTCTCAACTGATGTGGATCATAATGTAACTAGAAGGGCTGAATAGTGACATTTGATAACTAATGCCCTTTTCTACACACACAAAATAATCATATGATAGTTTCCTTTAAGCTTTAGCTTGAATATCAAAACTATATTAGGAGTAACGAAAATCCATTATTGTACTTGGAAACAAAATACAATATAAAATCAAGACACACAGCAAGTTTACTATAGAAGCTACTTCTCGTGATTGTAAATATTCAAATTCTGCTTTGTTCTAGTATCAGGTTTTCTTCTTATTTAAAACCAGTTTGTTACACCTGCATATGTATGGGTCACGTTTGTTTCTTCATGGTTTATAATGCGTTATGTATATAATTATATATTTAGAAATAAACAATAATTTTAAACCTTCTTTTGTTTGAAATCTTCTTTTGTTTAAAATTAATTAACTAAAATATTATATTTTTAACTCAAAATGAATAATTTTTTTCTTTTTTAAACCTTAATAACACATCTTATTAAATACTTTAATTTTTTATAAACATTTTTTCTAAAAAAAAAAGGGTATTCTTTCAGAGTACTATTTCTTAGCCTTTCCAAGCTACTTATCAACTCAATATTTTTACCTCTACATTTATCTTAGTAAAGATTGTTTTGGATGCACGTGGTTCTAAGTTAATGCCAGATGAAAAAAAATTTGGTTATAGTTTTCATTGTGATGGCCCGGAAGGAGATGGTACTTGCGATATTTCAACTTAAGGATGCATTTTATTTGACAGTTTTCTAGAATGTTAAATACCATTGAGTGGATTACTTTTACAAGACTGCACCAAGTATCCTTACCTCTTCATGTTAATATTCTCACATCTCGAAGTCCTCTCTAAGTATTCTCACATTGTTAGGTCTGCATTGAATAATCTTTCATCTTTAGGACAATTAATATTCTCACTCTATAGGTTACACAATTAGTATTCTTAGCATTTGTAGGCTCTTCACTCAATATTCTAACTTAATTATAAATAAAATAGTTTAGAGGCTTGACAAAAAAAATCCTAAAAAGTTTAAGGACCTACATTTAGGCTCCAGCTTGATCTTGGGAGTTTTCTTATATTTGAGTAGTCATTCATTGTGTTTTTCTTTTCATAAATTAATTTTAGACTTGAGGAAGTATTATTGAAAAACTAAAATCACTATTTTTTATCAGTGAATAAAACCAATATGGATCAATATTTGGAGGATTAAAATCATATTTAACCCAATAAAAAATTATGAAATTCCTAAATCTAACATTATTTCAAGTTTATTATAAGCTTATTATATATATATATATATATATATATATATACACACTGGTGGATCTATTCCTAAGTGAGAGTGTGCACATGCATCCTCTTACTTTAAAAAATTACATATAATTATCTAATATTTTTATATTTTGCTCCCCGTAATTTTATATATTTCAACTAACTATTCTCATGTTTTTATATTTTCATATTTTATACTCTTTTAATTTTATATATTTGAACCCATTATTCTCAATTTTTTATTTAAATATTTAACTTAAAAATTCAATTTTATCTTTATTTTCACATGTATGATAATAATAATTATCAATTTTTATTTTTTTAAATAAATTATTTCCACAAACTAAGGATCTTAGATCCGCCTATATATATGTGGAAGGCAGAAGCATGCACCTATGTCAGATATATAACATACTAAAGAGTAAAATGTTTTCGGGATAGTTTTTTAGCACCCATAAACCCCTTAAAATGTTGGTGTTATTAATGGATGAGATATCGACATTTATTTGGGTCCCTTGTTATGAACAAGAAGAATCTACAAATGATGTAGACGTTATACCACATTTGAATCAAATTTTCACCTTAGAACTTTGATATTGCGGTCATATTCCTAACCTTAACTATAGATTTTGGAGAAATATGGATATATATATTTTCCTTTCTTTTTTTGGCAAAGAAGAAAAAAAGGGCTAGCAGTCAGGAGAGGAAGAGAGAGGGCAGTGCCCTACCCATGCAAGACAATGGAAAATCAAGTAGTGTATATTTACATTGAAAAATAGTGGTACTGGTATGTTTTAGTTGATTAATTAATGGTGCAAATAAAGGTGTGCTACATCTGCGGCTCCACTGATTTCAGAGAATAAACATCAAAGTCATACGAGAAGTTAGGTGAGCAACTTTAAAGACTATGATAAAAATTAAATTGGTCATTTAATGTTTGTTAGGTCTATTAATGACTTGGTCTAGTAACTGGTCTTAATTAGATTCATGCAGCAGTGGCATCCATTAAACACATCATTTTGACAAAGTGTAGGTGGATGCTCTTTTCAAACATTTAAAGGACACAACAACATTTTGTACATCACTTTCCCTTTAAATAATCTGCCATGTGAGTACCACATCACAGCCCCTTATGTTATAGCAACAAATATGGCTCAAATTTTAAAACACGCACTATAAATTAAAACATATAAAATCAAATTTTTATGGGGGTGCAAGTCAGAATATAATTAAGATTAGTGGGTTTTTAAATTTTAACAATATATCTATTTATAATGGCTCTTCCTTCTCTTCTTTTCTTTCTTTAAAATTTTGGTGCTTGTAAATGGTTACCACTGGCAGCACAACTTGTTGGATCTATAACAAATTGGGAAGACCTATTTATTTAAGAGGGAGGGAGGGAGGGAGAGAGGCAACCATAGAGCTTTTATTTTTCCTAACCTGAATTTGTTTAAGATTTCTATCAAGTGTGTGTTACTCATGGCCATGATGATGGACAACAAATTATTATTCGACAGAATAGTAGTTGAACCATCAATGTAAGTTCATGCTTAAAAAGGGGGGTGGAGAAATTTTACAAGAAAAAGATAAATTATAGAAAAATGGTAGTGGTACTACATTAGTGAATTAAAAAGTGGATTGGTGAGTGTGAATGGTTTGGAACTATATAAAGTGATTGCTACTATACTATAGTAATTATAATTCCAACTAAAACGTTGAACATGTTAACATAGAAAATGGGAAGGGACGTGTTAAAAACTAACAGATTTGACTTTGATCGAAAAGGCTAGCTAGAGAGTTGATTTATGCTCCAGGTTAATAATATATTTCCATTGTCCCCGCAATTATTGGTGGACAAATGAAAACGACTTGGCTTCAAGTGCTTATCGAAAACTTAATAAGAGTGCTGGAGACCCAGCGTATAAATTGCAGTACTTCTCTTTCAACATGTTAGTTTAATTTTCTCAAAATATTTATTATTTTAACAATAATGTATGTTATCAAATTCTGATCATTGAACGATTTGGGGATGATATTAATTTAATGGATGGTTAGTTGAACAAATGAGTCCCTTGCTAAACCACATAAATTGGTATATATTTAATTTGTGAATTTTATAATATATATATATATATATATATATATATATATTATTTTTGCGTACATGCTTTTTAGTAATAATCACATTTTTTGGTATTTTATAGAAATACTTTATTCTATATTAATAAAAAGTCATTTTAGTTCAGTAAGAAAAAGTCATTTTATCATAGTAATTAATTTACAAAATTAATAATCTTTTAAAGTGTGAATTATGTTAGTAAAAGACAAATAATAAGATATAGAATATGTAATTAATAAGGATATATATATATATATATATATATATATATATATACTTAATTAGAGACTTTGATTCAAATTTATAAATATATAGTTAGGCAAGGTAACAAGACGAGAGACAGATTTGGCTTTCTTCGTCTTTAATTCCATTAAAGGAAGGATAGCTAATGAGGCAAGTTTAGGAAAGATGAGTTTAAAAAATAACCTAATTACATTTATGTAAACTTTTGTCAAGTTTAGAGAAATCTGTGACAAACTCACTCCACACTTTTTTTAAAAATAATTCACTCCATTTTTTTAAAATTTAATATACTTATATAATTTTGAATTAATTGTGCATTAAATTATCAATTATATTTTGATACAAATAATATTTGCATAGCTAATAATCTTCAAAGTGTTAATTATCTTAAAAGACAAATAATAAGATAAAAGAGTACTTAATAAGAAATTATATATATATTCCAAAATACTAAAAGCAGCGTTTGTTTTACGGATAAATTTTTAGTCTTAAAAATATAGAAGAGGAAAAAAGTATACCACATTTGTTAATAAAATAATTAATCTAAAGTATATTTTATATATGGATAAGCAATAATTTTACCTTAATTTGAACAATATTTAATCTCAACAAAAGAGATAAAGAATATTTATTCCCATAAAACAGGAATCCTTCTTAATAAATAAATTAAAAAATAAGCATATACTCTCCTTATTACTCACTAGCCAACTGCCTTCTTAGTGCTCCCTTCACATATGTATTATAATTTTTCTCATTCTCACATATTTTGTTCATGTGCCAATTTCATTTATCCTCAATTTCATACATATTATTCATAATAATTTTTAAAAGGATACTCTAAATTTTTATAATATTAACACTGTAACTCTAAATTAGTTATTCTCTTAAAGTTACTAGTGTCTTTTTGTTTGACTATTTCATTTGTAGCAAGTATACATGTACTTGCATGGCAATGAGAAGGTTGCAGTTTTAAAGCGGAAGACTGCAAAAGGGACCATGATGAGTTATAGTGACATTTTTTGTGCACTATGTTTTGTGACTTTCCAGTGGATTATTACATTTGTATTTTTTTAATACATTTATATTTTTTTAACAAACTTTAACAGGATATTTTTCGTAGTTATATATAATATATATTTTTAGGGGAAAAAATGTCAAACAAACACATATTTTAATCATTTCTTGAAATATAAAAATTTCTCAATCACTTTTAATAATTAACCAAACAAATTTTTTTATAGCATATCCAAAAATAATATTTCCAGATTTTATTCTCAGGAATAATAATCTCGGACTAAAAATATTATCATTAAAACAAACTTTCCCTAAAGGTTTTGGGTTCAAATTTATAAATACTATTTGGCAACATTAAATTTTATAAAAGGAATTTCATAAAATTCTGACTTCACACATCAGTTATATACTCAATGTAATGTCCAAATACGTGTCCTCTTAAATATAAAGTAAGAACATTGAAGATACAAGTTCTAGTAGTTGTGCTAAGGTCAATTTGTTGCGATATTACCCGGTTACAACAGGATGTTTCGGTGTTAAAAAATCATTTTCACACTTTCAAATAAAAAATAAATGTTCTGAGATTGATGTACATATATATTTCAATTATGTTTAAATATTGATGTGACATTGATTGATTCTGCTTAACTAATGATTTTAAATTTATTCTATAAGTATATAACTGTACTAAATAAAAAATATTTAAAGAGAAAATTTTATAATTCAAAATATGTTTATGTTCAGTTCAAATAAAATTGTTTCTCATGAAAATTATTTGTGATTTAAAAAAAATTATCAAAATTAATGTTATCAAACTCAAAACAAATCTGCTCGATCTTGTCTGTAAAACTAATTGCACTACCTTCTATGCTCCTAAAAAGAGGAAACAAAGAATAGGCAAGAAAAAAAGGGCTGAACTAAGGTACATGACAAATTGACAAGAAGAAAAATTATGGCTCTTGGATTGGACGATGAACTATATATGCTACATGGCAATGATGCAGGTCAACCAAATGTACTTAATTACTACTCACTGTCATGTGTAATTCCCTTTCTTCCCTTTCATTTCTTATAAGCCACAAGCGTATCTGGCAAATATGGGATTTAAACATGCGAATGCAAATTAGTATTCACAAAAAGGACCAAAACAATTATATGGTAAAATATCTAGATAAATGAATGTCTTATATATTGTTTTGTATAAAATAAATAAGAGTATGGATAACTAGTGTTTTTAATACATTTGTTAAAAATTAAAAGGAAAAAATATATAAAAAAATCATGACAACATAATTTAATATATTTTAATAAAAATGCTTTTTCTTTTAATTTCTTAATCAATACCTAAAAGTACTGATAAGCATTTGTCAATAAATAAATACGGTATTTTCTTCATATTTTATGAGTTATTCAATGAAACCATTTACACTTTGGATTAAAGTATATATTAACTCTGTTTGGTATTTCAAGTGGGTAAACAGACACACCTTCTTCACGGAAATTTTCTTAATTAACAGTAGGTTTCATAACTAATCTTTGATGTCGAAAGATCAAGGATAACGATATATCAAGATTGTCCAAATAGAACGGAAATTCAAAACCTTACTCATGATGTGTACAAAGATCATTAACGAAAAGTTATATAGCTAATTAATACTACCTAGTAACTAATCTACTAGGGTGGAGTTAATGAAAAGTTTGATAATTTTAATGAAATCTTAAATTCAAACTTCAATATTGTCATTTAACACAAGAAAACAAATACTATATGGATATATTTACAAATACGGTTTTGTTGACAATTTATATTTTATACTTTCTCATTATAATTGACATTCTATGTTATTTTATACATATCAACAAAAAATAGTAAATAAATGTCGGAATGATAATTTTACAAAATTAATCTTATAATCATTAATATTATAAGAGATATAAGTAAAAAATAATAATTAAAATTACATGAAAAAGTAAAAATGGCAATTATTATGAGATTATGAAGAGTATTATTTTTAGATAAATACTAATCAGTATCTTTATAGGGCATTAGTTAAATAATTAAAAGAAACATAAAAAATATTTTTCATTTTAATTTTTTAACTAAAATGCTAAAAAATACTGATTAAGAGGATCTTATTTTATAACAGAGAGAGAGGCCGAGAGGGAAACCCCACGGTTTTGTTGAGAACTAGATATTTATAAACACGGTTTTGTTGACAATTATTTTCAGAGTAATAAATACCAAAATAAAACCATCATAAATAAATATGAAATATAAAAATTAGTTAATTTTATTTATATTTGAGTTTAGAGGAGTAAAGTACACATGTTTAATTTTTTGTTTTAAACATTTTATAATTTAGTTTAATCAATAGAATACTATTTCATTGACTATTTGTAAATATCTCTGTGTATTTAATGTTAATTAAAAACTAATAAATCTTCTTTTATTAAATAATTAATTAAAAAAAAAAGAAATATATGTCTATTTGATATAAAAACTAACATCTCACGTTAATAAACGACAAATGACTGTAAGCTAACAAGGACGAATCTAAAGAGGGCCAGTAGGGGCGAGAGTCTTTTCTCTCTTATAATTTTTTTTTATCTATATGCATATATTTTTAAGTTAATTTGCATAAAGTTATATAAAATTAATTTTATATTTTATTATTATCACAATAGTTAATGTTAATTAGTATAAAATTGTGTAAATTAGTTATATTTGTTGTTTGTTGGAATGATTAAAGTGATAATTAGTATAAAATTATGTAAAACTAATTAGATGTTTATTGTTATTATAATAACAATTAAGATTAACATCATTTAATATAAAATTTAATTTTAAGTTATGTGTAAAATAATAATTTTTAAAAAACTATTATTTATTAAAAGTTAAACATTCAAACAATTATAAAAGAAGGAAAGTAAATTCAGTCCCGTTAGAAGGTTTCTGGATTCATCACTCAAAGCTAGGTAACAAAAAAAAAAGTACACGTAAAAAAAAATTTTAACTTTAAAAAAGAAAGACTCAAATTTATACTTTAAAGTCTTACTAATAAATATCTTGTGTAGGAAATAAAACTATTAAGAAATTCAAAGTTGAGATTTATAAAAAAAATAACATAAAAATAAAATTATCAGAAAATAAATATTTTTATGAAAAATAAATGCATTTAATTATTTTGAAACATAGATAAATTAATACTTAGAATATAAAAATGAGTAAGAAGATTTACAATTTTTTATAATAAATATTTTTGCAAAATTAAAATTATTGGGAGATTTTTAAAATATCAGTTTAATTATCACAAGGTTGTTTTGGTGAAATTAATTAGAAAAAGATTGTAGCATTAATTTAGACATTAAAAATAATTTTGACCATTAACATTTTCAAAGAAGTTGTTAACGAGGCACCAAATCAATGTCATTTAAGGATATTTATGGCAGTTAATTTTCCAGAATCATATTAATGTTTCCAAGATTATTATAGTATTAACTACTAAAAATAACTTAAATTATATGAACGTATGCCTGTTTAGATTCGATCTGGTACGTGAATAATGACATGATCATGTTAAATATAAAAATATACTACTATTATATAAAATAATTCATATAATTAATACTAATTTCTATAATTAATTGTGGTAAGTTTTATTTAATAAAAATATATACTTTTTTATACTTTTATATCATAATATTTAATATATTCTGGAAAGAATATAATATTTAATAATGTGAGATGATTCAAATCTTTTTTGAATGATTAAATAAATAAATAAAATATGTATTACTTTATTTTTTAGTGTGGAATATTGTAAAAATATTATTTAATAGTAATATTCTTTCCATATCATTATTTATATATATATATTAGAAATATTAATTATACAAATTACTATAATAAAAACACTTTTATAAAGTAATTATTAAAATTATTAGTATGTATTTATGAATTTATTTAAATATTATAGTTTAGAAACAATT
>PYAF01005831.1:809342-833911 GCA_007407185.1 Glycine tomentella | reverse complement strand
AATTTTAAAATACATCATTTTTAGTCCTCCAATTAATTTAGTTAGAGCTTTATAAAGAGATTAAAATTTATTTAGATAGTGCTTGAAGGACAAAAAACTGATATATTTCAAAATTAGATACACCACAAAAAATATTAGATAGACTAAAATTTAAATTTCTTACATTTTAAAGGAACTAACAACATATTTAAGTCTAAAATAATTATTATAAAGTCAATAATTTGTATTTACAGGACAATTCATAATTATATAGCATTATAAAAAAATCTTTATACTATCTTTTTTAGATAAATATTAACTAGTATTTTAAAGAATAAAAAAATATTTAAAATGTTAATAATGCATCCTAGTGTAATTTCCAATACATTTTCAACGTTATTTAATATAAATTTTTATTATTGATATTTTTAATTAACCAGTACTTTAGTATGATCCTTATTTTTAAAGAAAACATTTATAATCAAGTCATTAGTCTAAATAATGTTAGATTCAAATTTTTTAATCAAGATCTCATATTTACATTTTGTGGATAAAAAAAAGTATGATATTTAAGTATGATCCTTATTTTTAAAGAAAACATTTATAATCAAGTCATTAGTCTAAATAGTGTTAGATTCAAATTTTTTAATCAAGATCTCATATTTACATTTTGTGGATAAAAAAAAGTATGATAAAAAAAATATCTTAATAAAAGTAGTAAGCCAAAATATTATGGCAAAAATTAGTTTGCTAATGATACTCCACGTCAATGTAATGTTGAAAAAAATTAACAGTTATCAAGATATATAATAAAAGTGGGTGATTTGGCAAAACAAATAAATAAGTTTTGATCCCAAAAAGACTTAAGTAAATGTCTTGTGTGATTCTCCAAAGAATGAGTTATGTCAACTTTTGTAAAAAATAAACATTTTTCTCATATTATATAGAGATTAAAATACCAGTTCCTTTAATAATCCTAAATATTAAATATAGTTTAAAAGTTAGATTGAGTCAAATGTCCATGTAAATTTAGTAAAATTTTCTCAAACCAAAATGATTCAAGTCTGGTTGATATACTTCCTCCGTTTCACTTTATATTGATGGTTAAAAAAAGTTCTAAATTAGGTGCCGTTTTACAAAATTGATGAAAAGTTAATTTTGTTTACATGAAATAACCTTAGTAGGAGTAATTATTTTTGGTGAATAGAAGTAATTGTTACTAAGTAGTAAGTAATAAAAGATAAAAAAAAAATCTAATTAATTAGAGAGATAAAGAATATAATAGAAGGTCCATGATATTTTTAATAAAATTTAAAATATGAATTATATTTTTTAATATATAAGTCAAAATCTTAAGCGTAATATAAAATACAATGAAGAGAGTATAAACTTTAAATTTCATCAAGTTCAAATTCAATTTTTTTTTTCTAATCAATAAAGGTTAGTCTAGTTTATAATAAACAAACTTATCTCAAAAGAATGTGGATCAAATCTCGTTTTTAATGTAAAAACATTATTAGTAAGTAATATATAATTACTTTAGTAAACAATTATTGAGTCTTGAGGTCATGTTATAACCTTGGATAGCCTCCCAGATTTAATTCAGCTAAATTTTAATTCAACAAAAAACTCATTTATTTTTTAATATTTTTATTTTTATTTTCTAATGGATGTTTTCAAAAAATAAATATATATGTGACTTGATGAACCAAATCTAATTCAAGTTTTCGATTGAATATCATGCAATTTAAATTGGGTATAAAAATTTGAAAAAAATAAGCTCAACTTCATTTAATTCATTTAAATCAAAGTTTTCCCTAAATTCCTATCCCAATCCAACCTACCACCCAAATTCAACCAACAAAATCAATTGTTTTTTAAGTTCAAGCTAATTGCTTGAAGAAGAAAAAAGTTCAAACTCATTATAGCACAAAACTTTCAAATATTAAATCCATACTGAATTAGCGACATTAATTGGTTGCATATGTTACTAAAATAAAAATGTGGATGACCACATGTTATATAATTGTAGGAGGTTGCAATTCAATAAATATTTCAAACTATAAAAGGCCATTAAAGAAGTAAGAAATAAAACAAAAATACTCTTGCTTGTCTTTACCTAACCAAGCGGCCTTAAACAATAAGGTGTGACATTGAGATTGTTTTAATGAACAAGTTTGGATGTTTAAAAAAAACTGGTTGGGCAGAAGCACAAGCTAGGCCAAAAGCTTGACACACTTGATCTAAAGCATTTATGATCTCTGTTTGAATAAAAAAGTTATTGACTAAATTTATATTCCCATTTCAAGTGACATTTTTAGCTAACTTTTTCATCTAACCTTAGAAGTACATGTAACTTTTGGATTAGATTTGATACAAATTAATCCATCAGAAGCCACATGGAGTCATCCCTACTCACACCCACACAAACCTCTCGCAAGTCATTACGGCATTACAGTTGTTCTTCCGCAATCGTCAAAACCTTCGCTGCACGGTGATGCCTCCGCAATTCACATTGCATGGCTTTCCAATTTTTAGAGTGTGTTTGGATAGGGAATTTTAATTGGAAAAATTAATTTATTAGGGAATTTAAAATTCTTCAATTTAAAATTTATTGTTTGAATATTTTTATATGAGAAATTTAAATTTTTGGAATTTTAAAACAGAATTTTAAACAACTAAAAATGTGGAATTTGAATTTTCCTATAAAAGATGAGAAATTGAAATTCTCTTCTCTTTTAGAAGCTCTAATTGCACAACTTTTTACTCCGTCTCAATCACCGACATACTTCAACCTCTGCTACTCTCACGATACCATCCAACTTACATGTTTTTTCGTGAATGAAGTTCAAAATTTTAAAAATAAAGAAATTTAATTTTTTTATCCAAATACAAAATTTTGAAAATAAAAGAATTTTAATTGATGCATTTTAATTTTCCTAAATTTTAAATTTCCTGAAATTTTAAAATATTTCATTCAAACATACTCAATTCAATATTGAATCTCTTGGGACATTGAATTTCGATATAGAGTCCTCATGTTTTCTTTAGCGTCTTCATTCCTTTTTAGCTCATAATTGCACCACACTCCTACATCAATAAACTACCTGGTTATATATTTTGTTTTATAATTAATTTCATATATTTTTATGAAATAATAAATAAAGATATATAACATGACCATAATTTTAGATTAGGTCAAACTAACAATAAAAATAAGCTATTACAAACTTGAATGAGTCAAAAATGAAAATTCCTGTCATACTCAATTCAAGTTTTAATCCAAATCAATTTATATCGAATTAAGTTAAATTTGACTAAATTGAACTTGATTAAACTCATTTTTAGTCGGATCTATCTATTAACTTTGCTTTCTACCAACAATTAAGAATAAAAAAAGAAAAAAATATTAAAAGTGAAAAAATTGTAAACTATTAATATATCTCCCGTAATTTTCAATAATTTTTTTATTTATTGATTTTTTAGTTAGAGGACTTATTTTTCATTCAAATAAATATTCTTTGATTCTATAATTTTTAAAATAAAAAAGAATAATTTTATATCAACTTATATTCTGATTTTTTATAAATACTAGATAACTCTCTTCATTAAAAAAATACTTTTTCTCTCTCCAAAATTTCACTTTCAAATAATATCTTAAAAGTTAAGTATACTAAAGTACTGCTAGTTTTTTAATGCCCCTCAACATTTTCCAACCTAATTTTAGTTTTCCTGGTCAAATTGTTTATTAAATGCCTCCTGAGAAAAAAAGAGGCGATTATATTTAAAGGATAAAACACTGAATGCGCGAGCTGAACTGTGCACAGAGAAATCAAAGGTAGTATACAATTAATGGCTTTAAACTAAAAATTTACTTCTGAAACAGAAGAAGAATAGGAAGAAAAGATATTTAAAAAATAAAAAATAAAATAGTCTCGTGTATTTGGTGCCTTCATGCCCAGGAAGGTGTACGTATTTAAGATGAGCCATCAAGTTTTAAATGCAACATTTAATATCGAGAAAAATAATTGCGCTTGGGATAGAGGAAATGAGGAACACAAAGAAAAGAAGAAAAAAATACATAAAGGGTCTTAATGTGGTTGGGTAACATTTATGTTACAAACTTAATGCGTTCCTTCTTGCTTTGGTAAACATTAAATTATCAAATTTAATGCCTTTTATGATTTTGTATATACGTTTTTTTAAATAAATAAAAATTAAAGGCAACGGATAGGCCTTTTTCTGGGTGTACCTTGCTTTCATAGATTGGGGTGAGGTGAGGTATTTAAGATGAACAATAAAAATACGAAACTGTGCATTTAATTCCATCAAATCCTTCTCACCATGGTAAGGTCGTTAGATTCATGTGTCAGTCTTTATAATGTATCTAAATGAATCTCTTGAGATTAATTTTTGAGTAAATTATATGTATGATCTTATCGAAACTCACCCAGTTGATTTATTCGATTCTTTATTAAATGTAAAAAAAGATTAATCTTTTAAATGCATCAAAAAATATTTGATGAGAGATTAATCTTTTAAATGAATTTCAGTATTTCAAAAATTAGTCCTTAATGTTTGATTGATAGATAATTTGGTTATAAAAAAAAGAAAAATGTAAATAGTAAATCTGTTAAGGTATTAAACACTGGGAGAATTCAATTTTAATTGGCTAGTGTAAAATACCTAGTCCAACTGCTTGTTTTGGGTTAAACAAGGATGCCCGTTTAAATACCTTTTTGACGAATAAAACGTGAGAATTGTAATACCTTTTTTTCCTTTCCACACCCCTACCTTTTTTATTTTGTTTTTTTTTTTCATATTCTAAAAGTATTCCTATTCTCTAATTGTAATACCTTTTTTTCCTTTCCACACCCCTACCTTTTTTTTTTTGTTTTTTTTTTCATATTCTAAAAGAATTCCTATTCTCTAATTGTAATACCTTTTTTTCCTTTCCACACCCCTACCTTTTTTATTTTGTTTTTTTTTTCATATTCTAAAAGCATTCCTATTCTCTCCCACCTTCACCCTAACTCTCTTTCTGTCACCTTCACCCTTCCCTGTCTTGTCCTCCCCCATTATCTGCACCTAGAATTGGCAAAATGGACCCGATTCAATGGGTTGACCCCATCGGCCCACAATTAGGGTTAGATTGGACTCTAAAAAAGATAGTCCAAATAGAGACAAGTCTTTTTGGTTCAGTTCATATAAGCCAATAGGTCAAGTGGACTTGAGTCGGGTTGACCCAATGGGGGCATGGGCTAGCCCGATGAGTACCATATTATTAAATACCCGATTGTCCCCACCCTGTGAACCCATGAGTACCCGTGTATGCAACTATATGCAGAAATTTGTAAATATGTTGTTATTCATGGATATCCATGAATATTAAAATAAAATAAAAAAAAAAACCTATTTTTAACAAAACAGAAAAATATATAATGCTTAACTACTCCAGGAGAATTATAATATTTAAAACATGTTCATTGCATAACATATGTTCAATTCCTTAAGTGTAAATAATAATAAAAGAAACTTCAACTTTCATTCTTCAATTGATATTTTAGTTTTCAACAACCTTACTCTTCAAAATATATATCTATATATATGAGATTATTTTAGTAATTCTACAAGTAGCGGGTTACCCATATGTACAGGTACTATGCTATCCATCCTCGCCTTGTTAACTAACAGATAGATGAAATACCTGTATCTGTGGATAACAAATATTCATTTACACTATCTATTTCATATTCATTGTGAATTTTATATACAGATATTCATGGACATCTCTAACATTACTTGTTTCTGAATTTGTATAATGCATTATAGGCCACTAATAGTATGCATGGAAGTTGTGAGTGATTGAGAATCCACACTAATTCACATTATGTTTCTATACAATTGTATTGTTTATATACATGTTTGCTCCTTCCTTCATTTTCTTTATTTCTTTGTTTCTGACATAGCTTTTAAGGGATGCATGTTGTAGCAAAGTTTTTACGTTTTAATTTTTTTATATAGAATCAAATATCTTACTTTTATAATTCATTTCTAAATTAGTTTGAACAAAGTTGCTAGTCCAACAAAGGACCAGATCATGCCTAAAAATCTCAACCCACAAGAATATGGTCTGGGTCTAGACTGACTTGAATTTACTATTTGGCCCAGTGGATTAGGACAAGTTAGCCCGACCTTTCTATTTTGCTAGCCCTATCTGCACCATATCACTTCTTTCTCTTAGACCATCTTGATATTTCATTTTTTTTACTCAAATTTGACAAATTTTAGTTTTTGTAGTGAATAAAAGTACATTATAGAAACTAGTTTTTAATACAAAAAATACATAAATTAATTTTTGTAATGTATTCAGCAATAGTAAGAGACATTTGTTTCAAGATATGATGTTGCATTTCTCAAAATCATGTTATCAAAATTATCATAACTAGGAATGTTATTCTTATCTAAAATTACATCAAGTTAACTTGTAATATTTCTAAGAATATTTTTAATTTTAAAATAAAAAATGGAAGTTATAGTGGGATTAGAAAATAACTTGTCACATTCTCATGAGAATGTAACTTTCTCTCCCTTTAGCATGAAAATAAGAATGCACCAAAATATGATGTTTTTATTTTCTTGTGAATAAACAATACTTATTACAAAAATGAAAATATTACATTCTGGTGTTCATATTATGAGTAATGAATTATTAATATATGAAACAAATACACTCTAGGTCGTACGTTTTCAAAAAATCCATTTTGAAAATGAGTTTCTGGAAAGGGTGTTTAAAAAAAAGTTAATTTTTTTTATCATGGGATGCAAAAGGCAAAAAGAGAGGTGAAAATATGAACTTCCATGAAAAGTCTAGATCCAACAGAGTTGGACTTAAAAAGAAGTTTTTGTCAAATTGGATATGAAGTTGCTATTCTCACACCAATATTATTATTCACATCCACTTATTTTTAAAATTGCATTGAAAGGACAAAAATGTCCCTTCACTCTTCCCACTCACATGTCTCCTCCTCCTTTTCTTCACACCCAAACCTCCATTTCCTTCTCCTTCGAACCCTTCCCCTCTACTCCAATTCCATTGTCCTTGTGCGCCCTCTACTCCCATTTCCTTTTATTTTGAAGCTTTTCTCTATTGTCTTTGTCAACACCTAAGGAGGTGCCATTTTTTCATGTTTTTTAGTTCAACGAAAATGTGATTTCATTTTGTAGCAAAATGGAAACACATTTTCTTTGTGTTCTCTATTTAGCTGCATTGTGTTTTTTGTTCTCTGACCCATCAAAGTCAAAAGATATAGACTCCCAATTTATTTCAAAAGCCAAAGTGTTTTAGGTTTCTCTTCCACCCATGGAACTCTTGCAATGTTACAACCTGATCTGCATCAAGCACGTGGGTGCACACTCCCATATCCGAGACCTAGGCTTAATGGCATGGTGGGCTAAATCGTAATAGTTATTATTTTTTATTTTATAATATTCCTGATAATCTTTTTTTGTGGTAGTTAATAACAACCATAAATTGTTTTGTAATCTTTTAAAAAATACATAACCATTTTTTGGTTGTTAATATTGCCAAAAATTGCATCCTTTTCTCCAAAATGTGCCCAATTGGTTCAATGATGCATCCTGCACCAATCATTAAACACACAAAAGTAAGAGACAACCATGGTTGTCTTCCCTGCACATGCAAAATACTGATATCTCAACTACAAATTCAAATCCTCTACATATTTTATCTCTTTAAGAATTTTTCATTTTCCAAATAAACACCAACTTTAGTTTTCAACTTAACTCATATCAAATTTAAAGAAACCCCAAGTTTTGCATTAAAACAAAACAATTGATTTCAAATTTAAAGAAACCATCATGGCTCTCGACCCTGCCGCCACCATAACTATTATGACCCACCCACACACCACCTAGGCTACCAACAACCTCCTCTTGCCACCCATCAAAGTCAAAAGATCTAGATCCCTAATTTATTTCAAAAGCCAAAATGTTTAAGTTTCTTTGCCCATCAAACTCTCCTAGAGTTATGACTGACTTGCACTAAGCATGTGGATGCACACTTCCACATCCATGACATGGGCTTCGACAACATAGTGGGCTAAACTGCTATTGAAAATGATGATGATTAGACCCCCACTTCTCTGCATTATGGCTCCACCAACAACAACTATATTTATAGCTTTGGTCCCTTCTAAAACGTTCGCAACACACTTTGTTAGTTAATTATTTTTTTTTACACGTATCACCATATTTTGACATGTGGTCACCACCAATTGGCCACTTCAAATATAACTCACCACTTAACAGAGCTCTCATACGACGGGGATGAAAAAAATGGAATAGTACTTTCAAGACCAAGACTTGTCAATATTTAGTTGGGGGCTAAAAACAAAAATCCTCAACAGTTGAGGGACTAAAAACATATTTTACCCTTCATAAAAAGAAAAAAACAACAATAGGTCTTAGTTTACGCCCTATAGCAAGTAACAATTTTCTCATTTAAGCTTTATACAGTCGTATTCAACACAACCATCACCTATATGTATAGTTGACAATAATAAATGTCAAGTAACATTATGCATTCTTTGATAACATTCATAACTATTTTCCTTAAAGCAATAAATGCCATGTTATCACTTATTCTAATGAACTTAGGACATGAGGACATTTAAACAATACCCCTTATGAAGTTGATATCATGTCACCATCACAATACACAACAAGGACTCCCTTCATCTTTTAAGCAATATGGTGAATGCGAAGACAATGGAATGAGAAAAATCAGCCCACCACTGTTGTTTTGTATTAAATGATGTATTGTTAACTCGTGAGTCAAAGTACACGATAGAAACACGATCCCGTTGTATACTTATTCAACTAAATTGTGTTTTCATTGTGTATTTTAGGGTGAAAAAAGTGTATACAATGGAAAACAATTTTATTGAATACAAATGTCTCTCTTGTAATATTTCTTACCTTTTTCTATCAATAACACAATTTTAATTTCTCTTGAACCTAGGTTCTATCAATTGGTTTGACTTGTAGGATAACCGAGAGAGTCAATGTTGTTGGAGAAAGAGACATGTGGGCACAAAAGCATGGAGCATGAAGTGATGCTTTCGTTTCACTCTTAGTGCTAAGAGAATCTCAATGTGTGTGTTTATTGATTTGCTACATTTGTTTTCATTTATAAGACCTAAATTAGAAGTGATATTTGTTTCTTTTTCTAAGACATCATCCATAATGTATCTTGTATTAATTATTTTTAGACTAAATTACTCCTAATTAAAAAAATAAAGATGTTTCATTGACATACATTTAGAAGTGATAAAAAAATTAATGACAATGGTAATTTTGAAAAAAATAATATAAATTTAGGATATATTTATTGCTATAAACTAAATTAATCACTTTTTCTTAAGACTAATGAATTGGATAATTGCGTCTTATAAACAAGAATGGAAGTACTTGTTCCAATTAAAAAAGGATTTTCGCACTTTCAACACACTTCATATAGTCAAGAGAAAACTTGAATATAATATATCTTGTTGCTTATACAAGACAATTTTTGTTGGGATAACTATTCATAAATATTTTGTTGACTTATTCACTTTTCATAAATATACAGGGTCAATTTATGACATTCCTAAAAAATATGATTTTTGGAAACGAAAAAAGAGTTTGTATACCAAACACCTCCTAGTATGCATTGATTCAAACAACTTAAATACTTAATCAATGATAGAATTACATAGCTGTCAAGTTTAAATTTATATGATGTTGAAATTCATATTTGGATTTGTCATAAGAATAACTTGTTTTATCGGTATTAAGATAATTGATTCAAATTTAATTAGATCAAATTCTAAAATAATTGCTTGGTATTTATTTTAAAAAAATAAGATTTTTGAAAAATAATGTTTTTTGGAAATTTTATTATAAATTTTTCATGAAAATTTTTCATTAGAAAAATAAAAATCTTATTTTTTTCAATTTTATTTTTTCTTTAATTACATTAAAATATCATATTTTTATCAATATGATAAATAATTAAAATAATAAATAAAAATATCACATAATTTTTCAATATTAAAAAATTATTTAAATAATTTTTATGATAAACTAAACACTAATTTCCAAGAATAATAATTTAGTGACATAAAAAACTTTTTTCATATAAAACACAAGTAAAAAAAAAAAAAAAAATAGAGTTGTCCGCAGCCCAAACAAGGCGGGCCATTGCGCATTCAATCCTCTTCAGTGTTGTTTTCCCCCAATTCCTAGTCCCCACACACAAACAACACATAGTATAGCTTACAACTTACGACCTACGACCTACGATTTTACAAATACAAATACCCTCTCTCTCTCTCTCCCCAAACCCAAACCCAAACCCAAACCCAAACCCAAAAAACACAAATACGCTATCACACTAGTGATTCACTCGCTTCTTCGTTCTCTCTTTCTCTTCTCTCATCAACAACATGCAGATCTTCGTTAAGACTTTGACCGGCAAGACCATCACCCTCGAGGTGGAGAGCAGCGATACCATCGACAACGTCAAGGCCAAGATCCAGGTTCTCTCTCTCTTCTCATTCTCTTTAATAAGCGTTTCTAATCTCATCTTATTAGGGTTTAACCTGTTTGGTTCTCACTTTATTTTTTTTATTTTCATCTTTTCTTTTGCTCGTACTATGCTTGCTTCGTCGATTTAAGGGTTTCTAATTTTTTTTTAGCTTTCGTATTGAATACATGTGTGTGCGAGGTTAAGACTTTTAAGAGTTGAATTATATGTTTAGCAGTTAATTTCTGTTGCTTAAGTGATACTGATTTTTTTTTTCTTTTTTCTTCCTTGGTTATGAGATAATATGGAATTTGCTTCTGTTATTTGTTTATTTTGGAGAGATTCTTTAGAGCTTGCAATAATCTTGTGACTGTTAATGGATATATGCTTGATCCTAAATTATAAGAGAACTTGTTGTCACCAAGTGTAATAGACGCAGTTCTGTAATTCAATTGTTTTGCAAGTGTTTGGTATCTGTTGATGCATTTGACAAACTTGGATGGTGTCAATACTATGAATGCTAGTATGATATGGTTTTCAAAACTGAACCGGATTAATGGTTGGCGAATTGGTTTTGGATTTTGTTCAGCTGGTTGTTTTTGTTTATGACCACGTTCTTTACTTATGAGTTATGAATCTAAAAGAATTGATAGTAAATATGAGACGCGGTCGTGGTAACAGATGCATATGGCTTCTGAATCACAATCTGCAAGAGCCTCTGACAAAAAAAGAAAATTCCCATTGAATTGGTTTTTATTCTATGAACTGGGCTTAAGTCAGTTCAGAGTGGATTCAGAACCAGTTTTAACCTGTGATCTGGTTTTGTGTGTGCAAAACCCACAAAAAGGGTGCAAGTAGTCTGTAGCCATTCTCCAACTCTGAAAGTATAAACTACTACACACACTATAAAACAGTATATAAATGAAGAAAGAAAACTAAAAATTCAGCAGATATAAATGCAAAAAACAGTACATATTAACAATAGATTACATTCCTAGAAAACATCACAAGTTTCATGAGTCACTATAACCAACTATTAGAAAAAAAATGGGGTGGGGTGGGGCTATTTCTGCAAATATAAATCAACTAGTTACCTAGGTGGTCGTTAGTTGTTACTTATAAGTAACTGTCTGATATCAATCAGCCTTTTAAAACTTATTCTTTGACTTCTTTTTAGTTTCTAGCCATTCAGTTCATAACAAAAAATGTAGTATACTAAATACACTATATAGTTATATACAAACCTTCACATTATTCCCCTATTGCATTTATGTACTTTTGTTGTTTCATCAGAACTGGTAAGAGATGGTGATTAAGACCCCGTGCATCTACTTGGTCAAGAGGTACCTAAAAAGATGCTTTTAGATGCTTGAGATCAATTTTGCAAAAAGGTAGAGTGATTGATGAAGATGTAAATCATAGAATTAGAGCAGAGTGGATAAAATGGCGGAGTGCATCTGGATTTTTATGTCACCGCAAAGTTTTCCTTAAACTTAAAGAAAAATTTTATAGAACAGTTGTAAGACCTGCAATGTTATATGGAACTGAATGTTGGCCAACACATAGGCAACATAAGTATAAAATAGGGGTAGCAGAAATGAGGATGTTAAGGTGGATGTGTGGGTATACGAAGATGAATAAGGTAAGAAATTAAGATATTTGACGAAAGGTAGTAGTAGACAATATTATCGGTGAGTGAAAAAATGAGGGAGCATAGATTGAGGTGATTTGGGCACGTAATGAGACGGCCCCTGGATGCTCCCGTAAGAACAATAGTCTGTTACCAACAGTTCGACACAAAGAGAGGTAGAGGTAGACCGAAACTTATCTGGAAAAAGGTAATTAAACAAAACTTAATGGAGTGAGATATAGATTAACGAAAGATGTGTCTTAGCAATGTTGTCAAGATCGCTAGTATGATCGTATACTCGTGCGATCTTGTGATTCTCAGAGGGGTCAACGAGGTTACTCGGAGGGAGGATCGTTGGCTTTGCGGATTGTCGGCAGATCGCATGTTTGCTCGCTAGGTGGACGGATCGACGATCCGTTTCGATCCTAGTTGGAGAAAAAAAAAAGGAAAAACTGGCTTCTTGGGTCGGGTTAAGAGAGAAGGATGAAGAAACGCTGTAATTTTGCAACACGATTCAGCAGCGGCAGCCATTCACGGATTTCCCTTCTTCGTCTTCCTCATCCTCGCGCTTTCCTTCACGCTTTCTGTGGCCGCTGGCACCAGCAGGGAAGCTGTTGAGCTTGAGCACGCAAGCCTCCACTTGTCTGCACTCGAGCCACGCACTGCGGACTATTGCTGGAGTATTGAACTTATGCAGCTGCGGGAGAAGATGAGTGAGGTGCACAACGAACATATATATATGATTAGGAATTAGGTTTACATTTGGGCCACTTTTCTTCCTGTACCCCTTTTCGCTTTTTGTACTCTTGCTCATTTTCTTCCTAATATGGGCCAAATACACAATGTTACTTTTTGCACCCCTTTTATTGTTTTATGCCGTTTCTATTTTATATATACACGTAACTCTTACGATCCGAGTTACGATCCTCGAGTTACGATCTTTTACCCCCCTTCCGATCCTCGAGTTTGACAACATTGTGTCTTAGGATGAAATGGAGAAAAATTATAAATTTGGCGGAGGGTTAGACCTGTTATTGTCTTTATGTTTCAGAGGATTCCTTTTTAGTTCTTTTCCTCTTCATTTTTTCCCTCCTTTTCTTTTGTCTTTTTACCCTTTTTCTTCCCCTCTTGTTTTTTTTAATAACTTTCTTGTATATATCATTGTGTTCATCTACCACTAACCCCAATTAACTTGGGTTAAAGGTGCTGTTGATGTTGATGTATGTATGTTGTTTCATCAGAAACCTTGCAAAGCTGCTTCCCTTCCTTGTTCATAGTTCCTTAATTGAGGTTATGTACTGCCTGTTAGGATTATGTTCATTTATCTCTTTTAAAGCTGTCAGCACTGCTTTATACGAGGATTATGTTTCTCTGAACATTTACTCATTTACTATTAAGCAATGCGTGTTACCTCAGAAACATTCTAAATATCTAAAATGGAGTATAAACAGAGTATTTTATTTATGAAGTTGGACAGTTTTTCAATTAAGGTTTTACAGTCTCAAAATAAATGACTTGTATTTAAACAATTAAGCCCGTGCAATGCATAAGTGTACACTTGTTTTAACGTAATTAACTCATGGAAAATGAATATAAATATAACCTATATGACATGAAATATAAATATCATTTTTGTAACTTAACTATTAATATTTTTATTCAATGCTTTTATCTTTGTATATCATAAATAGATAGTCTATGATGTATATACTACTAGTACTATGCTTTTATTTTAAAAAAGTTATTTACATGTATTTAGTAATTAATCCCATGATTTGTATAATGACATGCTTACATATGAATATTTATTCTATGATTTAGATATTAATATAATTTTACATGAGGTTTTTCATTATATGGTGAGGCTGAATTGGAGGATGTATGAATGATAGCACTTGCCATATCCGAGTTGCATCATTAATTTCTAACAACTGGTGGAATGTGTTTGTAGGACAAGGAAGGTATCCCTCCTGACCAGCAGAGGTTGATTTTTGCTGGTAAGCAGCTGGAAGATGGTCGCACTCTTGCTGATTATAACATACAAAAGGAATCAACACTTCACTTGGTCTTGAGGCTAAGGGGAGGTACCATGATTAAAGTGAAGACTTTAACTGGGAAAGAAATTGAAATTGACATTGAACCAACTGATACAATTGACCGGATCAAGGAACGTGTAGAAGAAAAAGAGGGAATTCCACCTGTGCAGCAGAGGTTTTGCCTTTTCTTTTACTAATTGGACTTGGCAGTCTTTGCTAGTTCAATTCCACATGATTTAACTCTTACATGGAAATGTGCATGTCACTTGTTAACATCAAAAAGCTTGTGTTTCTGATCATATATTTGCGTATTTATCTTCATCTATTATTTTGTTACATGAACATAAACAAGTTACATGCATGTAGATATCATTGGTTCAATTTCTTGGTATACTTTTAAAGCTTCATCTTGTAGGGCCTTAAGTGATGATCACATGCACAACTACTAGTGAATTAGAGTTATATGCAATCTTGTCAGTGAAAAAATGATAAAAATAGAAAAAAGATATGGCCTTGTTCTTTTTTTTTTAAAATAAAATTCAAATATAGCGTAATGTTGTCCATATTCTTACAATATGATTTCTGGATACTAATGTTAAGTGGGTCTAGATTTTTGAACTTTTCCATGAAGTAGAAGCTCCTTCAATCGGCTTATACAGAGGTCTTGTTTTATTTGGGCTTTTGTACATTCATTGGAAGTATGAAATTTTGGTGTGGGGTTTATAGAACCTTGGGCATCAATGCATCAAGGCGTGGTGAGATATTAGGATCCAATTCCAAGGTATGGAATTCGAGTTTCATTGGAATTATGGGATTTTAGTGTGGGTCTTGTGAGGACTAGGACTCTTCAACTACAATGGGGCTAACTTTTGTGTGTGGTTCTCCCAAGGTTCTTGTCAAGAGCTTCTCTAAGATTGTATTTGGCTTGACTTTTCCTTTTGCAATAAAGAGAAGACCAAAAAAAGTTTGGCTACAAACAATACCTAAGTCTAGATTAGCATATAATCTAAAAAGGTCTGGAATGCTTATCCACATTCCTGCATAAATTTATGCCCGAATTAGAAAGTTACTGGCAGTAGTGCATTATTTGCTTGTCATTGATATATTAATCTCATCAAATTGTATTGCATTCTCGAATTGATAATGGAGAATCTTCTGAAGAATTCCTAATTGCTACAGTTGTATTTCACTTGCTTGATATTCAAGAGTAGCAATGAATTTTGATTCTCATTTGATGTATTTATTCTATTGGAATCATTAGAATCTTACGACTTGCATCCTGCTGCAGACTCATATATGCCGGTAAGCAGCTTGCTGATGACAAAACAGCTAAAGAGTACAACATTGAGGGTGGTTCTGTACTTCACTTGGTGCTTGCATTGAGGGGTGGTACTTATTAGTGTAGATGCATATCAGAACCCAAAGACATGAAGCAAACTCTATACCTGTCCCGTCTCTGAAGATATCATTGTTCTTTTATGTGCTTGGTTTTTGTAATTGAGGCTACTATTGGTGGTCAGTAACGAAGTATATTTTAAGTTGTATGCTATTTGAAACCCTAAGTTGGTCTTTATAAAGAGTATCTGAAAACCAATGATTTAAAACCGTAGTTTAGGTACATATTTTGTTTTCTTCTGCTTTTCAAGGGAGCACCAATGTTAACCTTCAAACGATTCTGTCAGTGTCAGATAAGTTTATCTTCTGTAGCCTTGTTTGTGGGTGGCTTCCTCTTGAAAAGAGGGAAATGGAAGGTTGATTGTTCGTGTTTTAAGCCCCATTTTGGAATGGAATGTTGTCAAAATGATGGATTGTTTTCGGATTGAGGTCATCGGGGCATTGTAGTTGATTTTAAATTTTTAATGTTGGGTTTTAGGAGGCTTACTTTCGCACCTTCCTTTTCTCTTTGAATTGCTCGTTTTTCTTTTTTTATTAAAAAATTGTCCTTATTGAAAATTAGTTTCTGAAATATTACTGAAAAAAGGATTTGGGAAACTATTTTTGGAATTAGTTTTTACTTAATACAATTGCATTCCGTAAATTAGCTTTTAGAATGTTTGCGAACTGAAAAAAGTGACAGGAGAAAACACCACTGAAGGAAATGACGATGACAAAGAAGATTGAGGGAGGGAGAAGGGAACGTGAAAGGAAATATTGAGAGAAAGTAGGGATGACAACCAGGTGGGTTGGGATTTCCATCCCTGAAAATGGTATGACGGGTACGGGTGTGGATATAAAAGAGGTGTCTTTAAAATTTTAGCATTCATTTTTATTTTTGTGGAGTTATATTGAATTTGGGTTTATTTGTGGGTAATTCATTACACTTTTAAAAGAGATGTGTTTAAAATTTTAATATTTATTTTTATTTTTATCAAATTATATTGGATTTGGGTTTACGCATGGGTAATTCATTACACTTTTTTTATTTATAATTTTACTTTACCTATATATTTTAAATAAATTATATATTAAATTTTTAATTATATATTTTAATACAACCAACATATAAATATAATGAATAACAAAGAAATTAAAGTTTGAAAATTAAAAATTTAATTATATTTATTGTTAAATGTATATTTTTAAGTTTTTTATTTGATTATTTAACTATTAAGCTAATTGATTTATATTTTCAAATAATATAACTATAAAATCTTTAATATGTATTATATATATATATATATATATATATATGTCGTGACAAAAAATTATAAAAAAAATATTATAATGGCAAACATGGGTGTAATTTGACATCCATCCTCATTTCTGCTTAGATAGATTAGGTAAATCAATGAGACCACTATCATGAATGGCCTCTCAAAAACCCTTCAGCATCCAAGGTGGTTGTGGTTGACCCCCCCCCCCCCCCCCCCCCCGCCCCAACTTATCCTCATTTGAAAGCAATTCATTGTAATCCCCCATTGTACACCAAGGCATAGATGAATTAGTAGCCAAACTCCTCAAAAGATTCAACGAATCCTGCCCTGTGACTGTTCCTTTCTAGTGTGTGGATCAAACAAATTTATCAAATTTGGATATGTTCTAATTTGTATATATTCTAATTTATCAAAAAAATTGTTGAAGATTATACCAAAAAAAGTTTTTTTTGGTCCCTATAGTTGTAACATTTATTTTTTCATTTTAGTGTTTATAGTTTAAAATATTCCATTTTGATCCTTGTATGTGCAATTTTTTAACTCTTGGTTCTTGCTGTCTTAAAGTCTTTAAAGTCACCAAAAGGGTAATTGACTAATTGTAACTATAGGAACCAAAATGAAATGTTTTAAACTATAGAAAAAGGAAAAGTTGTTACAACGATAATAACCAAAAAAGTAATTGAAAAATGCCGAAGAAACTGGTGAAGATTTTACTTTACCTATGACATGCATAATAGTTGGCAAAATTTGTCCTCCAATTATTTAATGTAATTGCATAATAAAAAGTTCTAACTTTAAAGCATTGCTTAAGTTAGAATAACTCCGTGTTTGATGCATGTGCTTTGATGGTGAAAAGTATAATAAAAATGCAATTTAGTTCAATTTACATTAGTTAAAAATGACATGGAAATCTATCCAAACCAATATTTTTTTTTAGTTTTAAGATTTGTCGATCAACAATTTGATTGTTTTTCAATCCTTTTGATTGGCTTAAGGATTTGAAGTCATTTGCATTAGATTTTAACACCCTTAGATAATGCATTTGTTTTTAGTCTTATCAAATACGTTCACTGATTCAATGTTTTAGGGAGTAATAAGGTGTTTCAGTGGGTGAGGGAAGAAACATAATGATTGAAATAATAAAGATTGAAGTGATAAAGAGGTCATGAATTTAAATCCCTCCACGAATATAACATATTATCAACATTTGTTGATAAAAAAATCATCCAATATTTTCTTGGTGTGTATTTGAGAAATCATTCAATGTTTCCTTAGGATGTATTTGAGAACCCATTTGCATAACTGTAATCAGAGAAGTTCACACTTTTCAAAGTATGAAATTAGGAAGCAAGATTTGGTATTGTTAATTTTAAATATCTGTTTGCCTCGTTCTAACGGTTAATCAAACACCCACTTATTCTTTATTACATTGTGTTTATTCTCTAATCTATGGCTTGCTTTTTACGGCTTAACATTCAATTACATACAATATTGCAGTTTCACGGTTGCGCGAAAAAAAAAAGTCCTTTATATTAAAACAACACCTTTTGTTTTCATAGATAATACTTGATGTATTCCTCTATTTCATCTATCTAACTTTAATCATAGTTTATATTTTCTACTATTTTCCCGACATCCTGTATTATGAACCTTAGCTAACTCTATGGTAAGCTCTGTTTCCAAGTTTTACCTCAGTTAGAATTATTGTTCCTCTCACTAACATTTTGTATATTTTATCTTACTTTTATTTAAACGAAAGTCCTGCTCTTCCAAAACTCGTCTCCACTTTTCCATTTTTTCATTTATATCCTCTCTTGATTTTCTAACTAAACATATATGATGTGCAAGCAGAAAGTATACATTGTGACACTAGCTATTAGATATGACACATAAGGACAATTAAAAAAGATAAAAGACTCAAAGCTAACACTTGGTGCAGTCCTATATATGTATGATATAAGCAATTCTATAATACTATGATATAAGAAATTCTTAAATGACCCTACTTTGTGTTCTCACCTTAGTTGTGATTTCCTCCTACATATTTTTAATTACTCTATGAACTATTTTCTTGGTTAGGACCTACATAATCTTTCTTACTAATTGATCCAATTAATATCATATATAATTTCATTTCCTTTATTTATTCCTCCAATACACGAAAGGGTGACGATAAATCTCCTAGGGGACGCTTTTATTGTTTCGTATTATATTATATATGTTGAATTGTTTATGAATGTGTGGGTATAATCTTGCTTGCATGTTTCAACGTTAGTTTGTTGTGTAGTGGGTAAGTCAGCTCGATTAGTCAAGTGTACGTTGACTTTTGGCCAGAGTTTGACTTTATTTTAACAAATGAAAGTCATCAAGCACTAATCCATGGGGTTCACCTATTTAACAAGTAAAAAATTTCTAAATATTAAAGACCTTAAGAATACTATATAATATTTTGATGCTTCACTTATCTTGATGTATGTTGCTTTCATGTTAACATATTTACACAAAATTAACTATATAACACTGAATTTTGTGTATTCAAATGAAACAATTTAAAAATGCCTTAATTCTTTAATAATGTTATTAAATAAAGTTTTTAACTAATTAGATAACATTAATATGTTAAATTTATAACCAAGTTTTTTTTTTACAAAAGATAGACATAATACATTCTTAACAAGTTTGAGATCGACCTCTTAGATAATACTTTGGAGAGAAAGACACAGATATATTGTGGAGTACATATCATTGATATCTTTCTCTATCCAACCACCAACTGTACGTAAATTTCCAGTTTCTAGAGAGGATTTTTTATTATCCTTAACATAACAAAAAACAATTCTACTTAAGTTGAATATGATTATTAAGGATAACAAAATTTATCATTTGAATACTGCATAAAATTGTATATTTTGTACTCGAATTTGAAACTAATGGTTAAGTTAATATAATTTCGCAATATCATTATTAATTATCCAGCTTTTTTCTAATCCTATTTCTTATTTCCTTCTCATACTCACTCTTCAATACCCCCACCCGGATTTCTTGTTGGCATTTATTGAAAGGAAGGGGGAAAAAAAAACAAAGAATTTGGCGGTGTTCATGCAAATGTCTGATTTTTCTTTGCCCCCAGTGATGATCTAAACTATATTAAAGTTCTTCCAATGCTTAATTCATGCATTGCCTTACTCTTGCCATCTTCTGCCGCAAGTTAGGTGCTGCATGCAGCACGCTGTTAAGTTATTACAGGAAGCAACTTGTCCTAGACAGTTTTTGTGGCTAACGTAAACCATACCTCACAACTATATTAATGTTGATAAATACTTCAGAGTCATTTAGGTATTCAATTATTGTCAATTATGTCATCCTTCTTCAGAATATTAATTGATTTGTCGATTCATTAATTTGAAAACTTAACAAGCATGGCACTGGTCATCGTTTAAATTTTTTAGAATAAAAGTTTAATATTTACAAATGGGGAAATGTTAAAATTCACTCTTTTGAACACATCATCTCTTACCAGTTCAAATTGATTAGAAATCACAAAAATCATTGGGTCACAATATCTAACATCTTATTAATGACTCTCTCTTCTTATTTTATAATTTTTAATTCATTTTAACTAAAAGAAAAAATATATGTGAAGAGTGTGTTGCTAACACTATACATACATCTTTCTCAAATAATTTTCACATATAAGAATTTGGTTGAAAAAAAATTAGATCGAGTGTACATAATTGATATGTGAAGGGATATGTCTATACATCTATTTCATTCACAAAAATATAGAAAGAAAGACCCGATTTAAATAAATTTGTTCATAAACATTTATATAAGAAGAAAAGAAAATAAGATATGATAAATTGAGTTTCTACTATAAATTAAAATTAATTTATATACTTTAACTTTTATAAAGTACAATCTTATCTAACTTTTTTAAAAACTATGGTGATAAACTAATTTTAACTTATGCAAAAAATTTAATTTGCTTTATATTTTTTTCTATAAGTACTCAAAGAAAAATTTGTCCAAATAAGACCAAAGTTGAAATAGAAATTAATTTATTAACATGGTATAACAAGAAATTAAATTCTTGTTAAATGTCAGTAAAAAATTTTTATGCCAACAATATAAATTTTATATATTTTTTAACCGATGATATAATTCTTACTTTGTTTTTAATTAATTTTTTATTTATTTCAAAGAAGTTAAATCTAATTCATTTTCTTGCCCGGTTTAAGAAATGTACTAACCTGGTTTCTTTTTCTATTTTCGAAATGTAAAAACAAAAACAAAAATTGGAAAACCTCGTATGGAAAGAGAAGTTAAATCTAATAGGCTCCTTAAATAATTTCATTATGGATGAAAAAATGGTCGTTTGCTTTGCTCAATAAACGTCTTGTCAAACTTAAAACTCTTTATTTTGTTGCCTGAAAAATCCAAACACTCGTGTAGGAAATAGACCTTTGCGGGTTTGTGTTCACAACTACCAAACTGATGAAACATCAAACACGTTGAGTGCATCCCACGTGGGTTAATACACTGTTAAGTGTTAACACATAGGTCATACGTCATTCATATGCAATATTATTCTATTCATTTTGAACATTCTTTTATTTTCTTTCTTCTACTTTATTCAAATTTCTTGAATTTTATCGTTCTCGATCTCCTTGGATTTGTTAAGTTCGGTAGTCATTTAAAGTCATTAATGGTAAGTAAAACCTTACTAACCCAAATAGAAAGATGTCAAAATTAGGTACCCAATGTTTACAAAAGCCTTGTAATGTTAGTTTCCCTAACAGAGACTAAATGGTATTTACTTATTAATTTAATGTTGCGTTCTCTTATTGTCATTTTCATGCAGGTAGACTTATTGGACTGAAATATATACGATTGCATGGGAATAGTTTTGACATAGGCTATATATGTCTATTTTATTTTATTTTCCACTTTGTACTTTATTTTTTTTATTCTTATGTTTTCAAAAAGATTTAAAATAGTTCTTCCGTCCATTTAAAATTAATGTCATTAATAATATAAGATAAATGATAATCATGCAGTGTCATTGGGACATTAGTCAATAAACTAAAAAGAATTTTTTTATTATTATTAGGATATGTAAAATTGTGATACTCATAATATTTTTATGTTTTTGTATAATCTCTAAAATAAATATTTTTTCCATTTAATTTCTTAATTAATACTATAAGAATGTTTGTTATTAGCATAAACATAATATAAAAATATTAACTACTAAAAATCATTACAAAATATAAGCTTCCCAATTCTCCCTTTTACTAAAGATATTTTTGGGAACAATTTTACAACAATTTACAAGAATAGTATCAACAATTTGAAAATATTGTATATTCTATATTGTATTAACAACCTTATATTTGTTGATAAGAAATGTGAACAATTTAAAAGATATTGAACAAGATACAACTTTTTCCTTCTTAAAAAGGAACTAAACTGAATATAATGATCAAAGATGTTATTAAGCTAAACCCGAGGATACCCAAGTCAAGCATAAACAATATTTTTAATCTGATTTATCTCCAGATAAAATGAGAATATATAAATGATAAATATCTTTGCCAAAGATAAAGTACAACACATGAGATATATCTTATACATCTGAAGAACTCATCTTTTACCTAAATTAACTCTTTAATCATTTAAATTACATCCTTACTCTTTCTCTTTTAATACTTTTAAGTGTTTGCATTTACATTTCAAGTTTGCATTCATCTTCTCTATGCATTAATCTTTTTTTTTAAAAAAAAAAAAAAAACTTCTCTATGCTTCTTGAGTTAACTTCTCTGTGAATTTACATATTTTTTTATTCTGTGAGAATTTACATATTTTTTTACATTGTCCAATTAATTTCTTTTTAAGTAATTACTTTTCGATTTGTTCATTGCATTTACTTTTAACTTTTCAATTCTGTCCATTCTTTTTCTTTTATTGATTTCATCATGCTTTGCGCGCTTTTGACTTTTTTAAGATTAATTGAATAATTTTTTTTTTCCTGTTAAACTTTATAGAATTACTTGGGTAGTCTCATTCGATTATTTGATTACTAAATCTAAATTGATTATTCATAATTGTTTGCAAATCAAAATCATAAAAAAAGTATACATATCTTCAATTGAAAGTTAAATTGCTGGCTATCTAGAATTTTAAGAAGAGTAGATATTGTAAACATAATTATTTCGAACCAAACAATAAAATTATTCATTAGGAATTCGTATCGAATTGCAAAATTGAATCAAATACAATCCTCAAAATAAATTTCAAGGTGCATACTTTTTCTCCTATACTAAATAGTGATTGAAAAGCAGACGCTGCATGGCTGTGTCCTGTTTATGCTTTGGAGTTTTCTTTAAGGAAAAGTAACTTTGGTTGGGCATGGAACTCGGATATTTGCTGTGTTAAGCCTACTATTAATGTTCGAAAAATACGCTGAAAACGACACGAAGTAATGCTAATAAGAAAATATTTCTTATTACTGTGTTTATGAGTATTACTGTTATTCTTGTTTAATGAGAAACTAATAAACGTGCTTTAAAATGAAAGTCTCAATGTACAAAGGGAGGAAAGGTCTCTGTCATTTTGTCCTTGGCTAGTTCCCAGAAAATGTCCAAACACACACTTAATAATTTAATTTCAACGCTCTTATAAGTTTCGATACTTGTTAAGGAATTAAAAATACAAGTTATAAAAATATATTATTAACATTCTTAAAAAAAAGTTATTAACACATTCATATACTCAAGTAATAATTTTCAATATTAAATTTCTTTTATTTATTTTTTTTGATAGGCATTTGTTAACGAGACATTTTCTAATTAGAAGAAAATGGTTGTTACTTTCTAATTGTTATTTTAATATTTAAGAAAATACTGATTACAATTTTCATAATTATAACATTTATTTTATACACACCCTTAATTGTAATTTTCTTATTTCAAAGAAAACATTAATTATAAATACTAGAAGGAACGTTAAGAACAAATGAAAAGGACACTAATTAATAACAAGTAGAACACTTTTTTTTTTTGTGTGTGTGAATCTAGTACACTGTTTGTAATTTCAAGTACCAATTTGATGCTTTATTATTAAGTGTAGAGTACAATATTAATTTGTTATTTTTTTATCCATGAAAATTAAGGACAATGTTAAACTATTTAAATCAATTTGTTATTTGAAATTACAATCCGTGACAAGGCGGATTCGAGATATGTTCGGAAAAAATGAAAATGAGTTAGATTTCAATTTGTAATTGTCTCTGCCACTATTCATTATCATTGTATTCATCATCTCTAGTGCCATTTCCTTAAGGTGGACAAATGAAATAAATATATGATGTTGTACATGTATTTATTCATTTAATGTTGTTGAAGCTACTCTTATATTATTTTTTAATTGTAACATGTTAAACTAGATTAATGTTGGCTTATTAAAAAAACTATTATGATTAAAAGTCATTTTTAATAAGTTTAATTAAAAAATTAGATTTTATAAGTTAGACAAAGGTCATAACAAATTTTAAAACATATGAATGACTATATTTGATATGAAATTTCAATTAATTTTTAACTTTTTTTAGTGATTAAAAAACTTGTTTAATTGTTTGGTAAAAAAAAAAGTTTTTAATAACTTCTAACATTTTTTGGAACACT
>PYAF01005831.1:794920-809242 GCA_007407185.1 Glycine tomentella | reverse complement strand
TTTTTTATTAACTGATAGTATAAGGCTATAAGCCTTATTAATTGCCGTAAAGAAAAGGCTATAAGCCTATGAAACTCATTTAATTTATTTGCTCTATTGATATAAAACTTTTTTTTATAATATAAACATCCAATAAGATTCAATTATTTTACCAGATCGCTCTATTTATTAACATGGTATAACAAGAAAGTAAATTCTTGTTAAATGTTAGTAAAAAAGTTTTATGCCAACAATATAAATTTTATATATTTTTTAACCGATGATATAATTTTTACTTTGTTTTTAATTAATTAATTTTTTTATTTCAAAGAAGTTAAATCTAATTCATTTTCTTGCCCGGTTTAAGAAATGTACTAACCTGGTTTCTTTTTCTATTTTTGAAATGCAAAAAAATAAAAATAAAAATGGAAACCTCGTATGGAAAGAGAAGTTAAATCTAATAGGCTCCTTAATTAATTTCATTATCGATGAAAAAATTGTCGTTTGCTTTGCTCAATAAACGTCTTGTCAAACTTAAACTCTTTATTTTGTTGCCTGAAAAATCCAAGCACTCGTGTAGGAAATAGACCTTTTGCGGGTTTGTGTTCACAAATCACAACTACCAAACTGATGAAATATCAAACAGGTGGAGTGCATCCCACGTGGGTTAATACACTGTTAACACATAGGTCATACGTCATTCATATGCAATATTATTCTATTCATTTTGATCATTCTTTAATTTTCTTTCTTCTAGTTTATTCAAATTTCTTGAATTTTATCGTTCTCTCCTTGGATTTGTTAAGTTCGGTAGTCATTTAAAGTCATTAATGGTAAGTAAAACCTTACTAACCCAAATAGAAAGATGTCAAAATTAGGTACCCAATGTTTACAAAATGTTAGTTTCCCTAACAGAGACTAAATGGTATTTACTTATTAATTTAATGTTGCGTTATCTTATTGTCATTTTCATGCAGGTAGACTTATTGGACTGAAATATATACGATTGCATGGGAATAGTTTTGACATAGGCTATATATGTCTATTTTATTTTATTTTCCACTTTGTACTTTATTTTTTTAAAATATTTATTCTTATATTTTTAAAAAGATTTAAAATAGTTCTTCCATCCATTTAAAATTAATGTCATTAATAATATAAGATAAATGATAATCAGTGTCATTGGAACATTAGTTATAAACTACTAAAAATCATTAATAATTAATGTCAATAATAATATTAGGATATGTAAAGTTGTGATGCTCATAATATTTTTATTTTTTGTATAATCTCTAAAATAAATATTTTTTCCAGTTAATTTCTTAATCAATACTATAAGAATATTTGCGCGCTTTTGACTTTTTTAAGATTAATCGAATAAATGTTTTTTTTCCTGTTAATCTTTATAAAATTACTTGGCTAGTCTCATTCGATTATTTGATTACTAAATCTAAATTGATTATTCATAATTGTTTGCAAATCAAAATCATAAAAAAAATTATACATATCTTCAATTGAAAGTTAAATTGCTGGCTATCTAGAATTTTAAGAAGATTGGATATTGTAAACATAATTATTTCGAACCAAACAATAAAAAATTATTCATTAGGAATTCGTATCGAATTACAAAATTGAAACAAATACAATCCTCCAAATAAATTTCTAGGTGCATACTTTTTCTCCTATACTAAATAGTGATTGAAAAGCAGATGCTGCATGGCTGTGTCCTATTTATGCTTTGGAGTTTTCTTTAAGGAAAAGTAACTTTGGTTGGGCATGGAATTCAGATATTTGCTGTGTTAAGCCTACTATTAATGTTCGAAAAATACGCTGAAAACGACACGAAGTAATGCTAATAAGAAAACTTTTCTTATTAGTGTCTTTATGAGTATTACTGTTATTCTTATTTAATGAGAAGCTAATAAACGTGCTTTAAAATGAATGTCTCTATGTACAAAGGGAGGAAAGGTCTCTGTCGTTTTGTCCTTGGCTAGTTCCAAGAAAACAAAAAGTTATATTTCTCTCACATTAACTCTCCAAAAATTATACAGTTATAAGTGGTCTGGATTGGATTGAAAATAAAAAATAAAATTCCCTCACTTTTTGTTTTAGCTTTTGTGTTTTAGAACACTTATTTTTTTTTTTCCGTTCAACATAATTTTAACTCTTACCCAAACACACACTTAATAATTTAATTTCAACGCTCTTATAAGTTTCGATACTTGTTAAGGAATTAAAAATACAAAGTTATAAAAATATATTATTAACATCCTTAAAAAAATTATTAACACATTTATATACTCAAGTAATAATTTTCAATATTAATTTTTTTTTATTTATTACTTTTTTGATAGGCATTTGTTAACGATATATTTTCTAATTAGAAGAAATGGTTGTTCCTTTCTAATTGTTGTTTTAATATTTAAGAAAATACTAATTACAATTTTCATAATTATAACATTTATTTTATACACACCCTTAATTTTAATTTTCTTATTTCAAAGAAAACATTAATTATAAATACTAGAAGAAACGTTAAGAACAAATGAAAAAACATTAATTAATAACAAGTAGAACACTTTTTTTTTGTGTGAATCTAGTACACTGTTTGTAATTTCAAGTACCAATTTGATGCTTTATTATTAAGTGTAGAGTACAATATTACTTTTTTATTTTTTTATCCATAAAAATTAAAGACAATGTTAAACTATTTAAATCAATTTGTTATTTGAAATTACAATCCGTGACAAGGCGGATTCAAGATATGTTTGGAGAAAATGAAACTGAGTTAGATTTCAATTTGTAATTTGGCACTAATCATTATCACTGTGTTCATCCCCACTAGTGCCATTTCCTTAAGGTGTACAAATGAAATAAATATATGATGTTGTGCATGTATTTATTTATTTAATGTTGTTGAAGCTACTCTTATATTATTTTTTAATTGTAACATGTTAAACTAGATAAATGTTGGCTTATTAAAAAACTATTATGATTAAAAGTCATTTTTAATAAGTTTAATAAAAAATTAGATTTTATAAGTTAGACAAAGGTCATAATAAATTTTAAAACATATGAACGACTATATTTGATAAGAAATTTTAATTAGTTTTTTAATGTTTTTTTATTGATTGAAAAACTTATTTAATTTTGATAAAAAAACTTTTTTTAATAACTTTTAAAATTTTTTGAAACACTACTGAAATGATATTTTTAAAAATATTAATTTTTAACTTTTTATATTTTTTATATTTTTATCCTCAATATATTTATCTAAATTTCTGATTATATTTTTTTTAAATAAATTATTATTTTATTATTTTTATGTTATTTTACATTTTTAGCTACTTTAATAATTAATTTTATTAAATATTTATAATTTAGTAAGTTGATTTTTCAAGTTTCAATTAACTTTTCAATTCCTTACTAGCTTTTCAACTAGCTTCGAATATAACCAATATCAAATAAACAAATCAAACTCAAATTTTATATCTAGAAACTAGAAAATTAAAGAAGCCAAAGTTATTTGAAGCTAAAGTTTGTTAGGTTCAGTTTGTTTTGAGTTTTCTTTTTCTTTTTATATAGAGGAAAAGTTGAATCAAACACCTTTTATTTTCGGTAACAATCAAACATTCTTCTTTTAAAAAAGTTGGATTCAGTTTTCTTTTTATTTTCTTTCTAAAGGAAAAGTTGAATAATTTTTTAAGCTAAATTATACTTTTGCACTTTTATCTTATTTTTATTATTTTATTTTAGTCCTTAATCTTTGAAAAAACTTATTTTGATCTTTTTATCTTTTAAATTTGTGTCAATTTTGTCCTTCCACAATAGTGGTCATTCCATGTCTTAATCAATAAAAAATGTTTAAAATCTTGTCTCAAAATAATAATAAAAAATCAATATTTTGGAAGCACCAAAATTGACTCAAATTTAAAAGATAAAAAATCAAAATGATTTTTAAAAAGACAATAAAAAAACTAAAATAAATCTTAAAGATAAGATAAAGGGCTAAAGTTATAATTAGCTTGTTTTTAATAGGAACTTCGAAAACAATTTTTTTAATAAAGAAACAAAAAAAACTAATTATATGAGTTGTTTTACTTCTTCTTTTTTAACAAATTATCCTAAATAATTAACTTAAAAGTATATTTAATCTTGAATAATCATCAAACAGTTTAATTTTTAAATTTTAAATTCTTATTTTTAAACTTAGAACTAAAAAAATAAAGCCTATACTTTAATTTGAACATCTGTTTTCATCCCTCTAAATCATGAAGTCAACATAATTTCAAATGTTCCTTATAACCAATGTCATAAAATATATTTTATATGATACTTATAATTTTTTTTAATGATGATAATGTGTGAATATGGATAAGTTGAATAAATCTGAGATTAATATTAATATTACTTCCATAATGTTGCGGTATCGTAGTTATATGCTGCACTGAGATATTATTGTTTGCATGGGAGTGGTAGAAACATTGCTCACAATATTATATGAGTCAAAAGCAGCCATAGAGTTTGGCTACACTCACCTACATACGGAATTCGAGAATAGACCGATTCCTACAATTTTCCTATTGTTAATAAAACTCTCTTTGAATTCTCTTAGTGACAAAAATTTCAAAAAGCATGAAAAACCATCTAGATTACACAAAACCCTCGTATAGATTTAAGTGAGATAGTGTTAATCAAAAAGCTGAAAAAAATGGAACATTTCACCTTTTCGTTTCATAGGGGTACAAAATTTTTCCATATAGTTCATTTATTTCTAATTTTGAAAATTTGAGCCTCTGCAAATTTTATTTGTTAATTTGGGGATTTTATACGAAAAAAGTCAAATTAAAACAACTCAAAATTCAACCAAAAAAATATTAACGTAAATTATAATTGTCAAATTGAAAATAAGATTATATCTAATTTTAGGCATCAAAAGAAACAAAACAGAAAAACCTTTGTGACCAAGGCACTAATTAATTAATTAGTTAATTACACTCTAGCAATACGTAATCTCTGTCATTTGGGGTTGAAAATTTTAGTACTATGGTAATATATCATCATGACATCACTATTACTAATCAATAGTGTTATGTATAGGGTAGCTTAATCTTGAAGCTAGGTTTCAATTAAATATACCACACACTTTAACAATCACACATTGAGATTCCACGAAATCAAAGACATAGAAGATTGATAATCAAGGGATACCGATGTAAACGGATCACCTAAGTACAGTTCAATGTTATGGCCCATATGTTCTTTTATTTCATATTTATATAATATTTTATGTAAGAAAATTAATGATCAAGATTTTATACATTTTGCTGTTGTAAACTATAGAGAAACTTCGTTAGTTGGCCGAATACATAGATCAGATTTGTTGTTTAAGGGAGATAGTTCGTGAATCAACCATCAAATGGATGTATATATGGAGAAAAATATTTAGACGATTTTATATATATATATATATATATATATATATATATATTAGTGTGTTTTGTTGTACAATGATAGCAATCATATTTAAACTTAAAATGTCATACAAATTTCCTAAACTTCTTGTCATTAAAATGACCTTAATGAGTTAATGTTTGGCTCAAGGGATAGAAAGGAAAGGCTAAAATCAATCATTAATAAAAAAAATTCTTTTGAAATGGGAATAAAGTCTAATCAAGTCCTTACCGACAAAATTGATTCCCACAAAATAGAAATTGAAAGCAATTTCTTGAAATCACTTTTTGAATACTAAAATTTGCATGAAATCAATCCAAGTTAGGAGAATTGACTGCTAGCAAAAGGATCGATTCTCCTAGTTGGAATTAGTTTCTAAACGCATAATCAAAATTGATGATAATTTTTTTATTATTTTATCTTAGCTCATTTTTTTTTAAATCAAATCTTATTATTGTTAATTACAATGGACTTTATTTGATTAAACCCTATATAAGAACATAAATAGTTGATTGTAAATCATCAAGAAAACTATATTAATTTGGGTTTTGGTGTTTTCTCGAGTCAAAGCTTTGTGAGTATTGTGAGTCAGTCGAACTTTAGTTTGCGTTAATCTCCATTATTGAGACTTGAGAGTGTTTTGAATTTCCTGTTTGTGAAATCCAAGGTACGTTTCACTGGTGGTTCTAAGAAAGAGTTTTTCCTAGGTTCCGATAATAGGCTTCTCTCATGTTAGTAAAGTGGATTTCCCTAGGAGGAAAAAAGGAAATTGAATCTACATGGTCTAAAAACCAAAATTATAATTACTTTTTCTTTGTCGTTAACCTAATTAAAAATAAATAGAAGTTTAGAGAACAAATTTAAATAAAGTTCAGAGAATTAACTAAAAATTATACAATAATTCTTAAAGACAAATAATTTTAAAAAGTAACAATTAAAGTAAAAGTGCCATCTGCCCCAGCAGCCCTTTCTTTCTGTTGTTGCAGTAAAAGGAAACTTGCATTCCTCTCGGGCTGGCCTCAGCTGCTACAATCAGCCGCTTCAAACAAAAATATTTAGTTTAGATACTAATTGAAAAAATAATTATTTTACCTGCATTAAAAACATATTTAAATCAAAATCACATAATTTCATCAAATTTAAAATAAATTTTACCTTTTACTATAAATAATTTTAAAATTATTAATTATAAACAAAGAAAATCAAATACATGTTATCATAATATCCACAATAAAAAATATAACACTCAAATTTAAATAATGATGTCTTATATATTCTTATATGTTATGTTTATAATTTTTTATAGTTATAGTTTTATGTAACTATTGCATCATCATTATTAATTAGTAGACGAATAAATTATTAAAAATTCATAAAAATTAATATTTAAATATTTAAAATATAATTAATCATCTTGCTCAATTTACTGTAATTATATTTAAAAATTAATAATTTTACAATATAGATATATTTTTAAAAATATAATAAATATAAATATAAAATATATAATTTAAACACCTCGTACAAGACACGAATTTAAAGTCCAGAGTAAAATTATTTTGAGCAACTCACAACGCTTACTCTTTTTTTTTAAAAAAAAAAAACTTGTGTTTATTTTAGAGAATAAAAATACATATTTTTTTTAATTAAAATAAAGTATAAAAGATATAATTTAAAAAAACAAAATTTTTCTTATAAAAAATATAGAAAAATATTGATATCTTAAATTTAACTTCTCTAAATAAGAGATTCATTTTAAATAGAAAAAAAATGAAGAGTTATACTTATAGTTTTAGATGAAAAAATCAAGAAAATAAATATATGTAACTTATACTATTTACATCCTATATATAAGATCTAATTACTTAACTAATGAAGATTAGAAAAATTGTTAATTTAATTGATAGCAATAAATTTATTTTAAATTTATAAAAAAATTCAAAATTATCCTTGTCATTAATACTCATATCTTTTCTAAATGTTTTGTCAATACATTTTCCCTCTTCTTTTAATAAGAGGTATTTCTAGTATAAAAATAATTAATGTAAGTTAATATTATAAATTAAGTCTTATAAAAAAACAAATATTATTTCAAGCATAGGTTTTATAACTAGAAACGGGGGAATACTTCTTTTTAAAAGTAAATCACATACTTTTAAGGAGTTAAATTCTAAAATCTTATAACTACAAATCTAATTAGAGAGAAAAATTATGCAAGTAAACAATAAATGTGAAACTCATTAAAAAATACATAAGCAATCGAGTTATTACTCACTATAATACGTGTTTGATTTATTTAATTAATACTTAAGCATAGGCTATTATCTTATTCCATTAGCTAATCTTTTTTTGCATCTTAATTTTTATTGCAAAGTACAAATCAATTTGAATCCAAAATTAAATTTTGGCTCTCCAAAAATGACAACTTTAGGAAGAAAATCAGCCATTTCAAAATTATGATATATTTTTTCTATCAATATTTACAATTAATTGGGCAGACATCTAAGGATTTTCCTTACCAAGTGTTACATCATTTTAATATGCATGCTTCATCGATTTCCATAAACTATCTTTTATATAAACATGACTATATTTGTATATTGCCCCCAACAAAAGAACAATACTATATTTGTGGAATAGGTAAATTATTAACCAACATTGATTAATTAGTGGAAGTGAATTATAATCTCAGAAAAAAAGCTTTACGGTTATAATGACATGAGTTCAAATCTTGAAGTCATAAATTTAGGGAGAACTTTACTTAACTACTACCTTTATATAACTTTGTAGAAATCTTCAGCCAAAAAGAACTGATAAAATTTAATTTTTACAAAACTTTTTTAAAGGTCAACCGTAGTATAGTTGGGTCTGTTAGAACTTAGGAGAATGTTGACATCATAAAGAAGGCAAGTGATATCAATTTTCAGAAAGTTGGTGGCCCAGATCTCAATTCCATACGTAGTCTAACGCGTATAGTAGTAAACCTCCAAAAAAAGAAAAACAGCTCAAATCCTAAGTCATTTGAGGTAAAAACAAATTAAAAAATTACTAAGTTAAGGAGATTTCATTTTAAATAAGTAGCAGATATTTATTTATTAGAACACCTACATGATAGATATTATATATATTAAATACTCTCTAGATTTCATTCTATTTATTGCATAGCATCTCAGCATGTATACTAACTTGTGGCATGACCCTTGTGGGTTCATTTCATTGAGACATTCCCTTTCTGCACCAGCTAGTATATATAGGCAAAGGGAGACACATGAATGAGGCATAATTGAAGTGATAGTTTGGGAGAGAGAAGTAAAAAACCACATAGCTTAGGCCATTGACAGTGGAAGAGTGCATATATAGCTAAATGGGTTGTGAATTGTGATAAGAGATTATTGTTATCATGGGGAAAGGAAGAGCACCATGCTGTGATAAGACTCAAGTGAAGAGAGGTCCTTGGAGCCCTTCAGAAGACCTTAAACTCATAGCCTTTATCCAAAAATATGGCCACGAAAACTGGCGCGCTCTCCCAAAACAAGCAGGTACCATTGCATCCCTTGCCAGATGTGTGTGCGTTCCTGTATGTGTGTTGATTCTAAAAATGTCTTCTTTTCTTGGTATGGTAGTCTTTTAAGAAGAGACATTAGTTTCAAGTTTCAACCTCTTTTTGTGTTTGATCTCATTCATTTTGTATAACTCTTAAAGAATTGCAATTTTCATCTTTTCATTCTTTAATTTGCATTATTCTTTGTACAGCCATAGAAATTTTGCATCTGCATTATTGCTTCTATGGTAACCTGCAGTTTGTGATAAATCCAGTTTCTGCATTTGCATTATTTCACCCACTGTTTGTCTCCTTCAACGGCAATTTTCTGCTACCTGCTCTGTACAAATTAAATAAACTGATTAATTCATAATAGTATAAAGAATAGTTTGGCAGAAATTGGTGGTGAAATTATTTGGTACACAATCTACAACCATTATAGTCCCAATTAATTTTCATGATACACAAATAATTTTTTTCCCGTAAATTAAACGGTTAAATACATGTGACATAGATATCAATCGGTACTTTACACACGTAATGATCCAACATTATCTAATAATTTTTGAAATCAGAAACATTTGGCTTCCCTCTCGTTAGTAAGATATTGGAGACATTGGTCTCTTATCTGTAATTGTGGGCCCTCCTTTTACCTACAATTTAATTGAAAATATGACACATTTTAAACAACTCAATTTTGATAATGCGAATCCACCAACCATTAATGTGGTCCAGCCATCATGATTTATATGCTATATATGAAAAATCACCATTATTACCTCACATGAAACTCTGACATAAGGATATTAGATTCCAAGCCAGTTAAATCTTTAATCGTATTTCTTAATGTTTTGTTTGGGAGTTAGGAGGAGAAGAGAAAGAAAGGATTCAAGGGAAAGGGAGGGAAAGAAAAGAGAGGAAAATGAACAAAATTTCTTCATCTTTGTTTGGGAGTTAAAAATATATTAAGAGAGGGAAATTGAAAGTTAATAAGATACTTTTACAATTTTGCCCTTATTTCAAAAATTAATATACTCTATATTTTACAAATAAAACTTAATTTTAAATTAAAAAAATTATATAATGATTTGGATAGTAATTTTATTACTTTTCCTTCTAAAAATCCCCAAATCGGGGGAACAACAATTTTAATGATTTGGAGGAATTCAGAAGAATTTTAAAAATCCTCAAATTCTTTTTCTTAAAAATTAAAACTCCTAAATAAGATGTTACTATCCAAATCTTTCACTTTCTTCCCTTTCCCTCTAAAATCTCTTTCGGAAACAAAAGAAAGGTACTACGTTCCAAATTTGATGTTTCCTGCATTGGATTATCCCTGAAGTAGCCATTCAGGCTTTGGTGTCTATAATGATTTCACTTTGTTCATTGGTTTCAATTAGTCTCTGAATTAGGAGAAAGGGCAAATCAAAATAAAATTAAAAATAGACAACGGGGCAAAGAGAAACCACATGACCCAAAACTGTAAAATTCTATAAGGAAATAAGCAAGCACCACCTTCCTATACAATATACACTATATGTAAAATAGCAATATAAACATTATTCAGTACCATTGTAATTTTATTTATGTTTGGAACTTGGAAGCATTATTATCTTAAAAGAATATTGGGTAAATAAAAGAGTATGCAATTTGCATGCCTTCTAAACCAAGATGTCAGAAAATTGAAGTATTAATATGACTGTTAATACTAGTATAGATTTTATCAAACTTTTCTTTCCCTTAGACTTAATATTTGCATGTTATTAAGGGCTTCTTCGATGTGGGAAAAGTTGTCGTCTGAGATGGATCAATTATCTCAGGCCTGATGTGAAGAGAGGCAATTTTACACCAGAGGAAGAGGAAACCATAATAAGGCTACACAAAGCATTGGGAAACAAGTAATTTTATGTCTCAAATCATAAAGATAATTTTCTTGCAATGTTATTTTTGGCTTTGTTTTCTTGAATTGTGTCATGAATTTATCTAATCTTATGGTTTGTACACAAATTGGTTTCAGGTGGTCGAAGATTGCATCACGTTTGCCTGGGAGGACTGACAATGAGATCAAGAATGTGTGGAACACCCACTTGAAGAAAAGATTGGTTCCAAAAAAAGGTTCAGAATCAAGTGCTGATGAATCCAAGCCAGAATCATCAATCACTTCCTCCTCTTCCTCATCATCTGAATCATTTTTCTCTAATGAGAGACCAAATTCACCAAAGACCACAACACCTTGTAACGATGATCAATTTAATGACCAGGCTGAGAAATTATCAATTGAAGATAAAATGGAGCAGGATTCAGAAAAACAAGTGTCCAATGAACTTGCTAACATCACTGAGGATCCAAAAGGGTCATCAGTTTCATTGTCTTCTATTGAGTCAAACATTGTAAACACAAGCCAGATTGTTGAAAGCAAACCAGAAGAAGAACAATTGGCCTCTCCATTACCCTACTTAGGACATTATGATATTGGAAGCATATTAGAAGAGGTGGATAAACCAAACCACCTGATTGAAATTCCGTGGGAGCCAGATTATGATTTTTGGAAGTTGTTAGATGATGATAACAGCCTTGGATCTTTTCAAATAAATGAAGTCCATTTAGGTGAGTTCCCAGTCATCCCAAACATCATCATTCTTGGAGAAAAGGGTGTTCATGATGCTGAAGCCAAGAAGTGGTCCCAAGACTTTGAGAATGAGTGTGGAGTAGTTGGTGAGATGAAGGAGTCAAACAAGGATCATTTCGTACCAAAGAACTATGCAGTTGAGCCAGAAATGGACCACACTCAAGCATTTGATTTTGATGACATTGAGATGGCAAGGCCAGAATCTGAATTAGACTTTGGTTATATCCAATTATGGCCCTCTTGGCCTCAAACTAATAATAATAATAATAGTCTTTAGTTTAATATACAAACCAGTAGTTGGAAAAAACAAGTGTCATTTGAAAATCATGAAAATTGTGATTTTACTTAGTAGGTATACTGACTAGTAAATTAATCAAGCAGATTAGGTCCGTTTGATGTATGATTGGTTTTATGTACTCCCCCCACAAAATCAAGTTGGAAAAGGTTGTAGATTTAAGCACAAATATGCAGTGTAATGTATTGAATAAATTGTTGGTAAACAACAACTATCATACACGTTGAAAGTGCGTAGGTGATATTCTCCACTTACTGCCACTACTGTGACAGTTTTTCTTCATGTCCCCACACCTTTGAAGAATTGAAAACAAGCTTGCAAGTATTATACTAGCTCTGTAGCAGGTATATAAGTTAGACACAAATGTTGTATTTTACCAAGTCAATTTCCTATTGGTATCCAACTTTCAGTCAAGTGAACTCATTTTGAGGAAATAACTTCTCTCGGTATACTTTCATTTTGTGTTGTTGGTGCTTTTCTCCAACCAAAATTAGAGTTTTACCTTAATAATTCTTGTAACGAAGGATTCTATTAATAATGCAGATAATCAAGATAAAACTCCAATTTTCTGATTGAAGAATAATGCAAACAACACTTACACAAACAACACCTATAAAATCATGTCTAAGTTTTGTTCTTGATTTTTTTTTTTTTTTATAACAAAAAGTGATAGAATAATAAGACACTCTCAAAATTATTGAATAGGAAGCTAATGATATGTCGAAACTATTAGGAGAGATCCACTTGAGATATTATTAACATAAAATAAAATGTTATATAAGAAAGTCTAACTTAATTGAATTAGTTGTTATAAACTTTTTTACATCTGTTTTTTTATTCTAATGGATAAATAAATTCTAAAATATTATTGCACCGGCATAAACCACAAACATTTTTATCCATTGATTTCTATTAATTTCAATTAAACATGCAAATGAGAAGCCAAATCAGAAAATTATGAAAGAAAAAGGGGAAAATCATCTAAGCCATAGATTGGTAGGAGAAAAAAGAAGTGAATTGGTGGATGTCATGCATAGGACCAAGTAATGATTGGGACAAGATCTTACCAAACTAGAGCTACCTAGTGGGTGAGGTCATCACTTGCTGCTTTCTCATTGAGTTCCTTAGAATTAGTCTACCAAATGCCAATGGGGGATGTTGAATTCATTCATTCAGGTTGAATATTGTAATCAATCATGAGGGTGAGCAGTGAACTTCACTGAGTGAACAGTGAGATAGAAGAGGTGTTTGATTTGATTTGCCTTTACAAATCTTAGAAGTAAAGCGTTGATTTGATAACAAAGATAGATGTTGATTTGATCATCTGATTAAGCTATGGCCTATGATAGACTCTACATTAGCATGTTTCGTTGTTGTACCTTATCCAGGAGTTACCACCGACGACGTTGACTGCATACACATGTTGACGTAGTAACACATGGGAAATGGTTTACTTCGGATGCGGCTAAAGAAGCAAACTTGTAGACTTGCAGTATCTTTTTATCCACGGTAAGTTGTAGGCTGTATTATTGTATGTATTGACACCAAGAATGTACGAGACAACTTTCAAAATGCCACGTCCAGTCAAATAATTTGGCAGAATGTCACGAGAAGGAAACAAATTACAAAAGTGTCACACCTAGTAGTTCGCAGCAGGCGAAATAGGTGTAACAGCTGGTATCCTTTTTTTGCCACGTGGCAATCACCAATTGGTCCCGTAATTTGGTAGACTGGTCACCAAAGTAGGTGCTGACCGGGCAATGTTGGATTGGACAGGGCAGACACGTGGCGCACTATGGGTAATTTAGTATGCTAGCCAACGAATTTAACATTGTTTGGTGGTGGCCCCAACGACTTTGGTGCATCAGGCCCACTATATAAACCCCTTGCCCCCATGTCACTTTCGTAAAAAACATTTTATGCTGTCCTCCCATTTCTTATCTTGTTCCCTTGCTCTCTAGCCTCTCATCTTGCTCCCTGTAGACCCATCTTCATCTTCCTCTTATAAGGTTAGTTTATATTATTTTTAATTTATTTTATTTATATTGCAAATATTGAAGATATTTTTTATTTAAATAGAGTTAGGTATTAAATGATATTTAGTTTTGATTTTTTATTTAAATAGAGTTAAGTATTAGATTAAAGGATTATTTTAAACATTAGGTTAAATGATTTTTTATTGTTTGTTTATAAATATTAATTGCATGGTTAATATATTTTATATGTAAATAGTTATAGGTATTTTAAACATTAGAGTAGATGATGATTATAAACATTAAGTTAGATGATGAAATTGTTAGTTTATAAATGATTATAAATGTTAGGTTAGATGATGAAACTGTTAATTTATAGGATAAATTGTAGAAAAAATTTATTACATTATAAGTATTAAGTTTCAGAAATTCATTTAGTTAAATAAATATT
>PYAF01005831.1:763105-788525 GCA_007407185.1 Glycine tomentella | reverse complement strand
TTTATCACCATAGTTTTTAAAAAAGTTAGATAAGATTGTACTTTATAAAAGTTAAAGTATATAAATTAATTTTAATTTATAGTAGAAACTCAATTTATCATATCTTATTTTCTTTTCTTCTTATATAAATGTTTATGAACAAATTTATTTAAATCGGGTCTTTCTTTCTATATTTTTGTGAATGAAATAGATGTATAGACATATCCCTTCACATATCAATTATTTACACTCAATCTAATTTTTTTCAACCAAATCTTATATGTGAAAATTATTTGAGAAAGATGTATGTATAGTATTAGCAACACACTCTTAAAATGTATTAAAAATTATAAAATCAAAAAAGAGGGTCATTAAATAAGATGTTAGATATTGTGATCCAATGATTTTTGTTATTTTTAATCAATTTTAACTTGTAAGAGATTATGTGTTCAAAAGTGTGTGAATCTTAACATTTCTCCATTTGTAAATATTAAACTTTTATTTTAAAAAATTTAAACGATGACCAGTGCCATGCTTGTTAAGTTTTCAAATTAATGAGTCGACAAATCAATTAATATTCTGAAGAAGGATGACATAATTGACAATAATTGAGTACCTAAATGACTCCGAAGTATTTATCAACATTAATATAGTTGTGAGGTATGGCTTACGTTAGCCACAAAAACTGTGTCTAGGACAAGTTGCTTCCTGTAATAACTTAACAGCGTGCTGCATGCAACACCTAACTAGCGGCAGAAGATGGCAAGAGTAAGGCAATGCATGAATTAAGCATTGGAAGAACTTTAATATAGTTTAGAATGTAGACCATCACTGGGTGCAAAGAAAAATGAGACATTTGCATGAACACCGCCAAATTCTTTGTTTTTTTTTTTGTCCTTCCTTTCAATAAATGCCAACAAGAAATCCGGGTGGGGTATTGAAGAGTGAGTATGATAAAGAAATAAGAAATAGGATTAGAAAAGGCTGGATAATTAATAATGATATTGCGAAATTATTTTAACTTAACCATTAATTTCAAATTCGAGTACAACATATGCAATTTCATGCAGTACTCAAATGATAAATTTTGTTATCCTTAATAATCATATTTAATTTAAGTAGAATTGTTTTTTGTTATGTTAAAGATATATAAAAAAAATCCTCTCTAGAAACTGGAAATTTGCAGTTGGTGGTTGGATAGAGAAAGATACAAATGATGTGTACTTCACAACCTCTGTGTCTTTCTCTCCAAAGTATTACGGTCTCAAACTTGTTAAGAATGTATTATGTATATCTTTTGTAAAAAAAAAAAACTTGGTTATAAATTTAACATATTAATGTTATCTAATTAGTTACAAACTTTATTTAATAACATTATTAAAGAATTAGGGCATTTTTAAATTTTCATTTAAATACACAAAATTAAATGTTATATAGTTAATTTTGTGTAAATATGTTAACATGAGCAACATACATCAAGATAAGTGAAGCATCAAAATATTATATAGTATTCTTAAGGTCTTTAATATTTAGAAATTTTTTTACTTGTTAAATAGGTAAACCACATGGATTAGTGCTTCATGACTTTCATTTGTTAAAATAAAGTCAAACTCTAAAGTCAACGTACACTTGACTAATCGAGCTGACTTACCCACTACACAACAAACTAACGTTGAAACATGCAAGCAAGATTATACCCGCACATTCATAAACAATTCAACATATATAATATAATAAGAAACAATAAAAGCGTCCCCTAGGAGATTCATCGTCACCCTTTCGTTTATTGGAGGAATAAATAAAGGAAATGAAATTATATATGATATTAATTGGATCAAGTAGTAAGATTATGTAGGTCCTAAACAAGAAAATAGTTCATAGAGTAATTAAAAATATGTAGGAGGAAATCACAACTAAGGTGAGAACACAAAGTAGGGTCATTTAAGAATTTCTTATATCATAGTATTATAGAATTGCTTATATCATACATATATAGGACTGCACCAAGTGTTAGCTTTGAGTCTTTTATCTTTTTAATTGTCCTTATGTATTATCTAATAGCTAGTGTCACAATGTATACTTTCTGCTTGCACATCATATATGTTTAGTTAGAAAATCAAGAGAGGATATAAATGAAAAAATGGAAAAGTGGAGACGAGTTTTGGAAGAGCTGGACTTTCGTTTAAATAAAAGTAAGATAAAATATACAAAATGTTAGTGAGAGGAACAATAATTCTAACTGAGGTAAAATTTGGAAAACAGAGCTTACCATAAAGTTAGCTAAGGTTCATAATACATGATATCGGAAAAATAGTAGGAAATATATACTATGAGATTAAAGTTAGATAGATGAAATGGAGAAATACATCAAGTATTATCTATGAAAACAAAAGGTGCTGTTTTAATATAAAGGATTTTTTTTTTCCCGCAACCGTAAAACTGCAATATTGTATGTAATTGAATGTTAAGCCGTAAAACGCAAGCCATAGATTAGAGAATAAACACAATGTAATAAAGAATAAGTGGGTGTTAGATTAACCGTTAGAACGAGGCAAACAGATATTTAACATTAATAATACCAAATCTTGCTTCCTAATTTCATACTTTGAAAAGTGTGAACTTCTCTTATTACAGTTATTCAAATGGGTTCTCAAATACATCCTAAGGAAACATTGAAACATTGAATGATTTCTCAAATACACACTAAGAAAATATTAGATGATTTTTTATCAACAAATGTTGATAATATAATATATTAGCGGAGGGATTTAAATTCATGACCTTTTTATCACTTCAATCCTTATGTTTCTTCCCTCACCCACTGAAACACCTTATAACTCCTTAAAACATTGAATCAGTGCATGTATTTGATAAGATTAAAAATAAATGCATTATCCAAGGGTGTTAAAATCTAATCCAAATAACTTCAAATCCTTAAGCCAACCAAAAGGATTGAAAAACAACCAAATTGTTGATTGAAAAATCTTAAAACTAAAAAAAAAAAATATTGGTTTGGATAAATTCCCATGTCATTTTTAACTAATATAAATTGAACTAAATTGCCTTTTTATTATACTTTTCACCATCAAAGCACATGCATCAAACACAGAGTTATTCTAATTTAAGCAATGCTCTAAAGTTAGAACTTTTTAGTATGTAATTACATTAAATAATTGGAGGACAAATTTTGCCAACTATTATGCATGTCGTAGGTAGAGTCATCACCAGTTTCTTCGGCATTTTTCAATTACTTTTTTGCTTATTATGTTGCAACAACTTTTCCTTTTTCTATAGTTTAAAACATTTCATTTTGGTCCCTATAGTTACAATTACCCTTTTGGTGACTTTAAAGACATTAAGACAGCAAGAACCAAGAGTTAAAAAATTGCACATTCAAGGATCAAAATGGAATATTTTAAACTATAAAGCCTAAAATGAAAAAAAAAAAGTTACAACTATTTTTTTGGTATAATCTTCAACAATTTGTTTGATAAATTGGAATATATACAAATTAGAACATATCCAAATTTGATAAATTTGTTGAATTTTTTGAGGAGTTTGACTACTAATTCACCCTATGCCTTGGTGTATAGTGGGGGATTACAATGACTTGCTATGAAATAAAATAAGTGGGGGGGGGGGGGGGGGGGGGGTCAACCACAACCACCTTGGATGCTGAAGGGTTTTTGAGAGGCCATTCATGATAGTGGTCTCATTGATTTACCCCTTAATGCGTATCAATATACTTGGATTTAAAAATGCGGGACGATTAATGCTATTGAGGAGTGACTGGATAGTGGTATGGCTACCAGAGATTTGATTGAGAACTTTCTTTTGTGCAGATTAACTAATGTGGTTGCTAATAGATCATATCACTCATCGATTTTGTTGAAGCTTCGGGATAATGTTAGGAGAGAGGGAATCAAAGTCTTTTTGTTTTGAAAACTTGTGGTTGGAGGAGCAGGACTTGTCGGGTGTGGTTACAAAAGGGTGGAACAAGGATGTTAATTCTAGTATTGTGAACAAAATCAATTCTAGTACAGAAGATCTGAAGGTGTGGAGCAGGAGAATCATATCAAAATTAAAAGCTGATATTGATCATTGCAGAAAGGAAATAGAGTAGTTAAGGGGGAGAATGGATAGTCAAGGAGAAGCTAAGATGGTTGAGGGAGGAGATGGGGAAGCTTTTGTCAAAGAGGATGTTTTTTGGAGGCAGCGAACCAATGGTTGAAAGGGGGTGACTCCAACTCTAAATTCTTCCATGCTTATGCTTAAGCTAGGAAGAAACAAAATAAAATTAGCAAACTTGAGAATGATGATGGAGGCATGGTAGATGATCAACTGGGGATGAGCGATGTGGCTAGGGGGTATTTTGTTAATATGTTTCAGACGTCTATTACGGATCATGAAGCAGTTCTGCAGCATGTGGAAAGTAGAATTTCATAAGCATAATTTGAGATTGGTGACTCCGTTTGAAAAGAACGAATTTATAGTGACTATTTTCCAAATGAACTCTGATAAAGCCCTAGGCCCGAATGGCTTGAACCCAGCGTTTTATAAGAGGTTTTGGGACACTTGTGGTGAGGATATTTTTCAAGCTTGTTTATCTGGTTGTGTGATGGTGTTCTGCCTACTAAATGCAAGGAATATAGTTCTTATCCCAAAAAAGGAAAACCCAACTTCCATGAGGGACTTAAGACCTATATCGTTGTGTAATGTGATGTATAAAATTTTGTCCAAGGTGTTGGTCAATAGGATGAAGTCTTTGTTGTCAAAGTGTGTTTCTCCATAGCAATCATCTTATGTCAAAAATTAGTCTATTTTGGATAATACGCTAGTAGCTATGGAAACCATTCATCATATGAAGTGCAAGAATAAAGGTAAGAAAGGTGAGGTGGCTTTAAAAGTTAATATGAGTAAAGCTTATGACATAGTAGAATGGACAAGGCATCATGCTGAAGTTAGGTTTCGGTCAGGAATAGGTTAACTGGGTTGCTATGTGCCTGAATTATGTGAATTTCTCTGTACAAGTGAATGGGGAGGGGACTAGCAATATTAGACCACATAGGGTTCTTAGACAAGGTTACCCCTTGTCACCTTACCTATTTACTTTGTGTGGTGAAGGGTTGAATTCTTTTATTAGGAGAGTTGAGGTTAGGGAGGACCTTCATGGGATTCAAGTATGTAGGGGAGCCCCGATTGTATTGCATTTGTTGTTTGTCAACGATTGTTTCTTGTTCTTTAGGGTTGAAGACAAGGAGAGCATATGTATGAAGGAGATTCTGGAAGTGTATGGGAAAGCTTCTAGTCAAGAGGTTAATTTGGCGAAGTCAGAGGTTTATTTTAGTAAGAATACTTATGTTGTGAATAAAGATAAATTTTCTTCTAGGTTGGGTGTTTTAGAGTGTGTAAGGACCGAGAAGCATCTTGGTTTTCCTTCTATGTTTGGGAGGATGAAAAGGGTAATTTTCAATTATTTGAAAGATCATATTTGGAAGAAGGTCAACATTGGTCCAGTGAGCACTTGTCTACGATTGGCCATGAAGTTCTCGTCAAAGCAGTCGCTCAAACCATTCCTTCTTACTGCATGAGTGAATTCTTGATTCCTAATTCTCTTGGATAGGAGATGCAAAGGATGATTAAATTGTTTTTATGGGGCTTGAATAGAAAGAATGGGATGGGTATTAATTGGCTGAATAAGGATAAATTAACAATGAGGAAAGAACATGGAGGGATGGGATTCTGGCATCATGGCTTTAATTTAGCCATGCTAAGGAAGAAAGGGTGAAAATGAACCACTAACCAAGATGTTATTGTGTCAAAAAAAAAGTCTTCAAAGCTAAATACTACCCATACAAGGGGTTCTTGGAAGCCAATTTGGGCCATAATCTAAGGTTTTCTTGGCATAGCATCCATGCGACCCAAGTGGTGGTCAAAGGAGGGCTTAGATGGAAGGTGGGGAATGGTAGGAAGATTAATATTTGGAGGGAACCATGGCTAAACGATGCATAAAATTATTGTGTTACTAGCTTGCCTACAGAAGGGATGCATGATACTATGTTGTAAATTTGATTGATGAGGTCAACAAAGGATGGTAGTTGCAATTGTTGAATTACATTTTGTGTGGTAGGGATGTGCAACCTATTATGAAAATCCTTATTTGTATAGATGTGGGAGATGATGGAATGATGTGGAAGTTGAGCAAAGATGGCGTTTTCTCGGTCAAATCTACTTATTTTTATATCATGGAGCATGCTACAAATATTTCCAATTCCATATCCCTGGGAATTGGAATGCGATTTGGAGGCTGAAATTTCCAAACAAGATTCATGTATTTGTTTGGAGAGTTGTGAGAGGGTGTCTTTCTACAAGACAACGACTTCAAAGAAAGGGTGTGCAATGTCCAAGCATGTGCAACTTTTATGAAACTGATTTGGAAAATGAGTGGCATGTATTTGTTAGGTGTGGTTCAATACATAATTACTGGAGAGAAGCAGGATTATGGGCTAATATAAAGGAGATTATAGACAGAGTTGATGGCTTTTCTGACTTTTTTTTATTGTCTATCAAATCAGTCTACAAGTATAATGTGTGAAATGGTTTTGATGTTGTGGGTTTTATGGTGGCAGAGAAACAACATGGTTTGAGAAGGTCTCAATGTCCCCATAGGGGTAGTGGCAAGCAGAGTGAAGGATGTTTTGATGGAATGGAAGGCGGTGAGGAAGAACCCATATCAAGAGTATAACAGAAGATTTGGTGGTGCTTTAGTGTGCTCTAAAGTGTAACATTGATGCAACAGTTCACATGGAGCAACAAAGATATGGAGTAGGAATCTGTGTTAGAAATGACAAAGATGAGTTTGCTATAGCAAAAAAAAAAAATAGTCTGTTGGGGTATACAAGTTGTTGAAGCAGAAACCTTAGGTTTACTAGAGGTTATTCGATGGCCTGGGGAGCTAGGCTTTATTGTAGTTTCTTTTGAGATGGACTTCCAGATAGTAGTAGATAGAATTAATAGAAATTCCTTTCAGCATAATGAGTTGGGAAAGATTTTTTTGGCTTATAAGCGTAGTCTTAGTTTATTTCCAAACTTTCAGTTAAATTTTATTAGGAGACAAGCTAATTATGTTGCTCATTCTTTAGAAAGGGAAGCATATTTATACGCTAGTCACCACACTTTCCAGTATATTCCACCATGTATTAAGGTTCTTGTTGATATAGAAATGCAATGAGTATATGCTAGTAAAAAAAAGAAATGAATGGTCATGTGACTAATGCATATTAGAAGTAAAAAATCACTAAAGGTTGTTGCTTCCAACACCCCCTTTTTGACTTCCAAAATGGTCAACCCAAAATGTAGAATTACATTCTGAAATACACCCTTTTTTTACTTTTCAAATGATCAATTTGAAAAGTAAAAACACATTCTAAAAAGGGTGTTTGAAAAAACTTGAAGATGCAAAAAGCAACAACAATCACTTAAGTAGATTTGGAATGGACATATAACAACATGGAACCACATGGACATAGGTCATGTCATGTCGCAAGCAAACAAGTGAAAGGTAACCCAACCCACATAGCATAAAAATAAAGGAGCTTTTTTTTGCACCAATTTTTCTCTTCACATCCCCTCTTGTTTTTAGGGTTTTGAAAATATCATTAGTTTCCGATTTTTATTTTCTTTTTTCACTTTCAATTACAAATTATCCCTTTATATGTTATCTATTTCCTATTTTTTAATATTTATTAAAAACATCATTATCAAAACAAAAACAATTTAAAAACAGTTAAAAAATTGAAATCAAAAAATGTTTTCTGGGCTACACATCCCCCTCCTCTCACTCCATCCCCTTGTCTCTCCATAACCTTTGCTTTCTCTTGGGCATGACAAATAATCTTGTACCCATAGGTACTATCTCGAACCCACCTTAATTTTGATGGAAAATACATGCTATGACTGGGTACGAGTTTTAGACCTTAGCATAAATGAGGATAGATGTTAAATTATACCAATCTTGTCATTATTATATTTTTTATAATTTTGTCACAACATATTTATATATATACATATTAAAGATTTTATAGTTTTATTTTTTTAAAATATAAATCAATTAGCTTAATAGTTAAATAATTAAATAAGAAACTTAAAAATATATATTTAATAATAAATATAATTAATTCTTAATTTTTGAATTTTGAATTTTAATTTCTTTGTTATTCATTATATTTATATGTTAGTTGAATTAAAATACAATTAAAAACTTAATATATAATTTATTTAAAAATTTATAGATAAAGTAAAATTATAATTAAAAAAAGTGTAATGGTTACTCATGGACAAACCCAAATCTAATATAATTCGACAAAAATGAAAATGAATATTAAAATTTTAAACACGTCTTTTTTATATCCATGCTCGCTTCTTTTAAAAGTGTAATGAATTGTCCAAGAATAAACCCAAATTCAATATAACTCAACAAAAATAAAAATGAGTATTAAAATTTTAAACAAACCTCTTTTATATCCACACCCGTCCCGTCATACCTTTTTCAAGGATGGAAATTCCAACCCGCAATATTCCTTTCACGCTCCCATCTCCCTCCCTCCCCCCCTCAAACTTCTTTGTCATCGTCATTTCCTTCAGTTGTGTTTTCTCGACAAAAAAATGAAAATATTGCTTTATTTAAAAAAATTTACAGATTTACTGCAGTTTCAAAGTTATTTACACATCTATTGCAACGAGTCGCGTCCCACGAAGACGCTACCGGTCATGCCCCCTCCAGGCCCGACAGGGATCGAGTCGCACCCCCACCGGCTGACTCATTCCATCACTAATTCCGTCACTATTTTGGTCGTTAACACTTTTAGCGACTGAAATAGAGACCGAAATTAGCGATTAAATTTTAGCGACTGATATGTTTTTTAAAAAAAAAAAAGATTCATGTCACGTAATTTTTTTGTTAACTACCCTACCCCATTTGGTAAATAAAGAAAAAATGTCCCCATTGGGGAAAAAACCGTACTAATGCTATTTTTGAATATCGTACTTCAAATGGTCTAACTATTTTTGTATATACACAAACTTTGAACGGTCATAATTTTTTATAAGAATGTCCAATAGAGACATACTTTATGTCAAAACGCTCGAAATTAAGAGAAATAATTAAAAAATAAAAAATAGAATTAAATTAACTAATTAAATAATTAAAAAAGTAGACTGTTTGAAAATTTTTGGCTAATTGAATTCTAAATGATAATTTTGAGGCACTTAGAGGCATTTTTTGGAAAAAATAGTTGACCAAATCCCCTTCGAAAATTTGCTCAGGCCTTCCTCTCTCAATTTCGGGCTGCATTTTGACACAAACTACGCCTCAATCAGACATTCCTATCAAAAGTTATAATCGTTCGAAGTTTATGTACATTGTGTCTCAAAATGACATGTGTCTCAAAATAACACGTGTCACAATCAGATAAGTCGCGCCTGACTGGGGCGCGACTCAACCCCAGTCACGCCTAAAGGGGCGTGTCCGATTGCATCTTCGTGGGACGCAATTAATTGTTATATTTACGTAAATAAGTTTGAAACTATAATAAATTCGTATTTTTTTTTAAAAATAATAAATTAATTTTTTTGCCGTGTTTTCTCCTGTCACTTTTTTCAGGTCGCAGACATTCTAAAAGCTAATTTTCGGAATGCAATTGTATTATGTAAAAATTAAATTCCAAAAATAGTTTCCGAAATCCTTTTTTCAGTAATATTTCGGAAACTAATTTTCAATAAAAATAATTTTGTAATAAAAAAAACGAGCAATTCAAAGAGAAAAGGAAGTTGCGAAAGTAAGCCTCCTAAAATCCAACATTAAAAATTTAAAATCAGCTACAATGCCCCGATGACCTCAATCCGATAACAATCCATCATTTTGACAACATTCCATTCCCAAATGGCTTAGAACACGAACAATCAACCTTCTATTTCCCTCTTTTCAAGAGGACGACACCCACAAACAAGGCTACAGAAGATAAACTTCTCTGACACTGACAAGCGTTTGAAGGTTAACATTGGTACTCCCTTGAAAAGTAGAAGAAAGCAAAATATGTACCTAAACTACGGTTTTAAATTATTGGTTCTCAGATATTCTTTATAAAGGCCAACTTAGGGTTTCAAATAGCATACAACTTAAAAATATACTGAGTTACTGACCACCAATAGTAGCCTCAATTACAAAAACCAAGCACATAAAAGAACAATGATATCTTCAGAGACGGGACAGGTATAGAGCTTCCTTTCATATCTTTGGGTTCTGATATGCATCTACACTAATAAGTACCACCCCTCAATGCAAGCACCAAGTGAAGTACAGAACCACCCTCAATGTTGTACTCTTTAGCTGTTTTGTCATCAGCAAGCTGCTTACCGGCATATATGAGTCTGCAGCAGGATGCAATAGTCGTAAGATTCTAATGATTCCAATAGAATAAATACATCAAATGAGAATCAAAATTCATTGCTACTCTTGAATATCAAGCAAGTGAAATACAACTGTAGCAATTAGGAATTCTTCAAAAGATTCTCCATTATCAATTCGAGTATGCAATACAATTTTATGAGATTAATATATCAATGACAAGCAAATAATGCACTACTACCAGTAACTTTCTAATTCAGGCATAAATTTATGCATGAATGTGGATAAGCATTCCAGACCTTTTCAGATTATATGCTAACCTAGACTTGGGTACTGTTTGTAGCCTAACTTTTTTTGGTCTTCTCTTTATTGCAAAAGGAAAAGTCAAGCCAAATACAATCTTAGAGAAGTTCTTGACAAGAACCTTGGGAGCACCACATACAAAAACTAGCCATTGTAGTTGAAGAGTCCTAGTCCTCAGAAGACCCACACTAGAATCCCATAATTCCAATGAAACTCGAATTCCATACCTTCGAATTGGATCCTAACATCTCACCACACCTTGAAGCGTTGATGTCCAAGGCTGTATAAACCCCACACCAAAATTTCATACTTCCAATGAATGTACAAAAGCCCAAATAAAATAAGACCTCTGTATAAGCCGATTGAAGGAACTTCTACTTCATGGAAAAGTTCAAAAATCTAGACCCACTTAACATCAGTATCCAGAAATCATATTGTAAGAATATAGACAAATAAAAATTACGCTATATTTGAATTTTATTTAAAAAAAAAAAAAAGAACAAGGCCATATCTTTTTTCTATATTCTATCATTTTATCACTGACAAGATTGCATATAACTCTAATTCACTAGTACTTGTGCATGTGATCATCAATTAAGGCCCTACAAGATGAAGCTTTAAAAGTATACCAAGAAATTGAACCAATGATATCTACATGCATGTAACTTGTTTATGTTCATGTAACAAAAATAATAGATGAAGATAAATACGCAAATATATGATCAGAAACACAAGCTTTTTGCAGTTAACAAGTGACATGCACATTTCCATGTAAGAGTTAAATCATGTGGAATTGAATTAGCAAAGACTGCCAAGTCCAATTAGTAAAAGAAAAGACAAAACCTCTGCTGCACAGGTGGAATTCCCTCTTTTTCTTCTACACGTTCCTTGATCCGGTCGATTGTATCTGTTGGTTCAATGTCAATTTCAATTTCTTTCCCAGTTAAAGTCTTCACTTTAATCATGGTACCTCCCCTTAGCCTCAAGACCAAGTGAAGTGTTGATTCCTTTTGTATGTTATAATCAGCAAGAGTGCGACCATCTTCCAGCTGCTTACCAGCAAAAATCAACCTCTGCTGGTCAGGAGGGATACCTTCCTTGTCCTACAAACACATTCCACCAGTTGTTAGAAATTAATGATGCAACTCAGATATGGCAAGTGCTATCATTCATACATCAAGCTCCAATTCAGCAGGCCTCGCCATATAATGAAAAACCCCATGTAAAATTATATTAATATCTAAATCATAGAACAAATATTTATATGTAAGCATGTCATTATACAAATCATGGGATTAATTACTAAATACATGTAAATAACTTTTTAAAATAAAAGCATAGTACTAGTAGTATATACATCATAGACTATCTATTTATGATATACAAAGATAAAAGCATTGAATAAAAATATTAATAGTTAAGTTACAAAAATGATATTTATATTTCATGTCATATAGGTTTATTTATATTCATTTGCCATGAGTTAATTACGTTAAAACAAATGTACAGCTCATGCATTGCACAGGCTTAATTGTTTAAATACAAGTCATTTATTTTGAGACTGTGAAACCTTGATTGAAAAACTGTCCAACTTCATAAATAAAATACTCTGTTTATAGTCCTTCATTTTAGATATTTAGAATGTTTCTGAGGTGACGCGCATTGTTTAATAGTAAATGACTAAATGTTCACAGAAACATAATCCTCGTATAAAGCAGTGCTGACAGCTTTAAAAGAGATAAATGAACATAATCCTACAGGCAGTACATAACCTCAATTAAGGAACTATGAACAGGGAAGGGAAGCAGCTTTGCAAGGTTTCTGATGAAACAACAAAAGTACATAAATGCAATATGGGAATAATGTGAAGGTTTGTAGATAACTATATATTGTATTTAGTATACTACATTTTTTGTTATGAACTGAATAGCTAGAAACTAGAAAGAAGTCAAAGAATAAGTTTTAAAAGGCTGATTGATATCTGACAGTTACTTATAAGTACTGACTAACGACCACCTAGGTAACTAGTTGATTTATATTTACAGTGCAGAAATAGCCCCACCCCACCCCTTTTTTTCTTATAGTTGGTTATAGTGACTCATGAAACTTGTGATGTTTTCTAGGAATATAATCCATTGTTACTATGTACTGTTTTTTGCATTTATATCTGCTGAATTTTTAGTTTTTTTTCTTCATTTATATACTGTTTTATAGTGTGTGCCTAGTAGTTTATACTTTCAGAGTTGGAGAATAACTACAGACTACTTGCACCCTTTTGTGGGTTTTGCACACATAAAACCAGATCACAGGTTAAAAACTGGTTCTGAACTGACTTAAACCCAGTTCATAGAATAAAAACCAATTCAATAGTTATAAGTTATAACTAGTTTTGAATTGGTTTGAAGCCCATCTGGATTGGGAAAGTTTTTTTTTTTTGGTCAGAGGCTCTTGCAGATTGTAATTCAGAAGCCATATGCATATGTGACCACGACAGCGTCTCATATCTACTATCAATTCTTTTAGATTCATAACTCATAAGTAAAGAACGTGGTCATAAACAAAAACAACCAGCTGAACAAAATCAAAACCAATTCGCCAACCATTAATCCGGTTCAGTTTTGAAAACCACACCATACTAGCATTCATAGTATTATACACCATCCAAATTTGTCAAATGCATCAACAGAGACCAAACACAACAAACACTTGCAAAACAATTGAATTACAGGACTGCGTCCATTATGTGTATCAGAGAACCTATTTTACCAAAGCTTGTTATAAAGAAGAATATTTCCTGGTGACAACAAGTTCTCTTATAATTTAGGATCAAGCATATCAACCATTAACAGTCACAAGATTATTGCAAGCTCTAAAGAATCTCTCCAAAATAAACAAATAACAGAAGCAAATTCCATATTATCTCATAACCAAGAAAAAAAATCAGTATCACTTAAGCAACAGAAATTAACGGCTCAATAGAACATATAATTCAACTCTTAAAAGTCTTAACCTCGCACACACATGTATTCAATACGAAAGCTAAAAAAAGAAATTACAAACCCTTAAATCGACGAAGCAAGCAGAGTACGAGCAAAAGAAAAGATGAAAATAAAAAATAAAAAATAAAAAGTGAGAACCAAACAGGTTAAACCCTAACAAGATGCGATTAGAAGCGCTTATTAAAGAGAATGAAGAGAGAGGGAGAGAACCTGGATCTTGGCCTTGACGTTGTCGATGGTGTCGCTGCTCTCCACCTCGAGGGTGATGGTCTTGCCGGTCAAAGTCTTAACGAAGATCTGCATGTTGTTGATGAGAGAAGAGAAAGAGAAAAGGAAGAAGCGAGGGACTCAAGTGTGAGAGCGTGCGTGTTTGTGTTTTTTGGAGTGAGTGAGAGAGAGAGAGAGAGAGAAGGGTATTTGTATTTGTAAAATTGTAGGTCGTAGGTCGTAAGTTGTAAGCTATGTGTTGTTTGTGTGTGGGGACTGGGAATTGAGGGAAAACAACACTGAATGGTATTGGATGCGCAATGGCACGCCTTGTTTGGGCTGCGCATAACTCTATTTTTTTATTTTTTTTACTTGTGTTTTATATCAAAAAAGTTTTTTATGTCACTAAATTATTATTCTTGGAAATGAGTGTTTAGTTGATCATAAAAATTATTTAAATATTTTTAATATTGAAAAATTATGTGATATTTTTATTTATTATTTTAATTATTTATCATACTAGGAGGTGTTTGGTATACAAACTCTTTTTTCGTTTCCAAAAATCATATTTCTTAGGAATGTTATAAATTGACCCTATATATTTATGAATAGTGATCCTTACAAAAATTGTCTTGCATAAGCAACAAGAAACATTTAATATATTATATTTAATGTTTCTCTTGACTATATGAAGTGTTGAAAGTGAGAAAATCTTTTTTAATTGGAACAAGTACTTCCATTGTTTATAAGTCACAATTATCCAATTCATTAGTATTTAAGAAAAAGTGATTAATTTAGTTTATAGCAATAAATATGTCCTAAATTTATATATTTTTTTCAAAATTACCATTGTCATTAATTTTTTTCTCACTTTTAAATGTTTGTCAATGCAACATCTTTCTTTTTTTAATTAGGGGTAATTTAGTCTAAAAATAATTAATACATTATGGATGATGTCTTAGAAAAAGAAACAAATATCACTTTTAATTTAGGTCTTATAAATGAAAACGAATGTAGTAAATCAATAAACACATACATTGAGATTCTCTTAGCAGTAAGAGTAAAACGAAAGCACAACTTCATGCTCCATGCTTTTCTGCCCACATGTCTTCTATCTCCAACAACATTGACTCTCTCGATTATCCTACAAGTCAAACCAATTGATAGAACCTAGGTTCAAGAGAAATAAAAAATGTGTTATTGGTAGAAAAATGTAAGAAATATTACAAGGGAGACCCTTGTATTCAATAAAATCATGTTTTCATTGTATACATTTTTTTCACCCTAAAATACACAATTTAGTTGAATAAGTATACAACAGGATCGTGTTTCTATTGTGTATTTTGACTCACGAGTTAACAATACACCATCTAATACAAAACAACATTGGTGGTCTGATTTTTCTCATTCCATTGTCTTCACATTCACCATATTGCTTAAAAGATGAAGGGAGTCCTTGTTGTGTATTATGATGGTGACATGATATCAACTTCATAAGGAGTATTGCTTAAATGTCCACATGTCCTAAGTTCATTAGAATAACGTGTCGTTTATTGCTTTAAGGAAAATAGTTACAAATGTTATCGAAGAATGCATAATGTTACTTGACATTTATTATCGTCAACTATACATATAGGTGATGGTTGTGTTGAATATGATTGTATAGAGCTTAAATGGGAAAAATGTTACTTGCTCTAGGGCATAAACTAAGACCTATTGGAGAGATTTTTGCTCTGATGTGTAAAACAATGATGACAACAAACTCTAATGAAGATAAATCTACATCATCATGTTTTTAATTTATGAAATCAATGTTTATTATTATTTTTTTTTATGAAGGGTAAAATATGTTTTTAGTCCCTTAACTGTTGAGGTTTTTTGTTTTTAGCCCCCAACTAAATATTGACAGACCTTGGTCCTCAGAGTACTATTCCATTTTTTCATCCTCGTCGTATGAGAGCTTTGTTAAGTGGTGAGTTATCATTTGAAGTGGCCAATTGGTGGCGACCACATGTCAAAACAGGTGACACGTGTAAAAAAATATAATTAACTGATAAAGTGTCCTATGAACATTTTAGAAGGGACCAAAGCTCTAAATTAAAAAAAAAAGGACCAAAGCTATAAATATAGTTATTGTTGGTGGAGCCCTAATGCAGAGAAGTGGGGGTCTTATCATCATCATCTTCAATAGCAGTTTAGCCCACTATGTTGTCGAAGCCCATGTCATGGATGTGGAAGTGTGCATCCACATGCTTGGTGCAGGTCAGGTCATGACTCTAGGAGAGTTTGATGGGAAAGAAACTTAAACATTTTGGTTTTTGAAAGAAATTAGGGATCTAGATCTTTTGACTTTTATGGGTGGCAAGAGGAGGTTGCTGGTAGCCTAGGTGGTGTGTGGGTGGGCCACAATAGTTACGGTGGCGGCAGGGTCGAGAGGCATGATCGTGTAGGGAAGACAACCATGGTTTTCTCTTACTTTTGTGTGTTTGATGATTGGTGTAGGATGCATCATTAAACCAATTGGGCACATTTTGGAGAAAAGGATGCAATTTTTGGCAATTTTTAACCGCCAATAAATGGTTATGTACTTTTTTAAAAGATTACAAAACAATTTTTGGTTGTTATTAACTACCACAAAAAAAAAGATCGACAGGAATATTATAAAATAAAATAAAAATGAATTGCTACGATTTAGCCCACCATGCCATCAGGCCTAGGTCTCAGATATGGGAGTGTGCACCCACGTGCTTGATGCGGGTCAGGTTGTAACACTACGAGAGTTTCATGGGTGGAAGAGAAACCTAAACACTTTGGCTTTTGAAATAAATTGGGAGTCAATATCTTTTGACTTTGATAGGCCAGAGAACAAAAAACACAACAAAAATATGTTTTTGTTGTGCATCTAAATAGAGAAAACAACAAAAATGTGTTTCCATTTTACTACAAAACAAAATCACATTTCTGTTGAACTAAAAAGCATGAAAAAATGGCACCTCCTTGGGTGTTGACAGAGATGATAGAGAAAAGCTTCAAAATAAAAGGAAATGGGAGTAGATGGCGCACAAGAACAATGGAATTGGAGTAAAGGGGGAAGGTTTGAAGGAGAAGGAAATGGAGGTCTGGGTGTGAGGAAAAGGAAGATGAGGCATGTGAGTGGGAAGAGGGAAGGGACAATTTTGTCCTTTCAATGCAATTTTAAAAATAAGGGGATGTGAATAGCAATATTGGTGTGAGAATAGCAACTTCATATCCAATTTGTCGAAAACTACTTTTTAAGTCCAACTCTATTGGATCTAGACATCTCATGGAAGTTCATATTTTCACCTCTCTTTTTGCCTTTTGCATCCCATGATAAAAAAAATTAACTTTTTTTTCAAAATACCTTTTCTAGAAACTCATTTTCAAAACGTATTTTTTTGAAAACGTACGACCTAGAGTGTATTTGTTTCATAGATTAATAGTTCATTACTCATAATGTGAACACCAGAATGTAATATTTTCATTTTTGTAAAATTATTCCTAAGTATTGATTATTCACAGGAAAATAATAACATCATATTTTGGTGCGTTCTTATTTTCATGCCAAGGGGAGAGAAGGTTACATTCTCATGAGAATGTGACAAGTTATTTTCTAATCCAACTATAACTTTCATTTTTTATTTTAAAATTAACAATATTCTTAGGAATATTACAAGCTAACTTGATGTAATTTTAGATAAGAATAACATTCCTAGTTATGATAATTTTTCCAACATGATTTTGAGAAATGCAACATTATATCTTGAAACAAATGTCTCTTACTATTGCTGAATACATTACAAAAATTAATTTATGCATTTTTTTTGTATTAAAAACTAGTTTCTATAATGTACTTTTATTCACTACAAAAACTAAATTTTGTCAAATTTGAGAGAGAGAAAAATGAAATATCAAGATGGTCTAAGAGAAAGAAGTGATAAGGTACAAATAGGGCTGGCAAAATAGACAGGTCGGGCTAGCATGTCCTAATCCACTGAGCCAAATAGTAAATTCAGGCCAGTCTAGGCCCAGTCCATATTTTCATGGGTTGAGATTTTTAGGCTTGATCCAGTCCTTTGTTGGACTAGCAACTTTATTCAAACTAATTTAGAAATGAATTATAAAAGTAAGAAATTTGATTCTATATATAAAAAATGTTATAAAAAAATTAAAAGGTAAAAACTTTGCCACAACATGCATCCCTTAAAAGCCATGTCAGAAACAAAGAAATAAAGAAAATGAAGGAAGGAGCAAACATGTAAATAAACAACAATACAATTGTATAGAAACATAATTTGAATTAGTGTGGATTCTCAATCACTCACAACTTCCACGCATACTATTAGTGGCCTATGCATTATACAAATTCATAAACAAGTAATGTTAGAGATGTCCTATAATCAATGATTGCATTAATATATAGGGATGACAAAAAATTTGTGTCCATGAATATTCGTATATAAAATCCACAATGAATATGAAATAGATAGTGTAAATGAATATTTGTTATCCACAGATACGGGTATTTCATTTATCTGTTAGTTAACAGGGTGAGGACGAATATCGTAATACTCGTACTTATAGGTACCCGCTACTTGTAGAATTACCATAATTATCTCATATATATATATATATATATATATATATATATTGAAGAGTAAGGTTGTTGAAAAGTAAAATATCAATTGAAGAATGGAAGTTGAGGTTGTTTTTATTATTATTTAAACTTAAGGAATTGAACAGATGTTATGCAATGAACATGTTTTAAATAGTATAATTCTCGTGGAGTTTTTGAGCATTATATATTTTTCTTTGTTTTGTTAAAAATAGATTTTTTTTAGTTTTTATTTTATTTTAATATTCATGGATATCCACGAATAACAACATATTTACAAATATTTGCATATAGTTGCATACACGGGTACCCATGGGTTCACAAGGTGAGTACAAATGAGTATTTTAAGAATATGGTACTCATTGAGCTAGCCTGTGCCCCCACTGGGTCAGCCTGACTCAAGTCCATTTGGCCTATTGGCTTATATGGACTGGACCAAAAAGACTTATCTCTATTTGGACTATCTTTTTTAGAGTCCAATCTAACCCTATTTGTGGGCCGATGGGGTCAACCCATCGAATCAGATCCATTTTGCCAATTCTAGGTGCAAATAATGGGGGAGGACAAGACACAAAAGGGTGAAGGTGAGGGAAAGAGAGTTAGGGTGAAGGTGAGAGAGAATAGAAATACTTTTAGAATATGAAAAAAAAGAAGGTAGGGGTGTAGAAAGGAAAAAAAGATATTACAATTCCCCAGGTTTTATTCATCAAAGGTACTTAAACGGGCACCCGTTTAACCCAAAACAAGCAGTTGGACTAGGTATTTTATACTTGCCAATTAAAATTGAATTCGCCCAGTGTTTAATACCTTAACAGTTTACTATTTATATTTTTCTTTTTTTTTATAACCAAATTATCTATCAGTAAAAAATTAATGACTAATTTCCGAAATATTGAAATTCATTTAAAAAATTAATTTCTCAACAAATATTTTTTGATGCATTTAAAAGATTAATATTTTTTCTACATTTAATAAAGAATCGAATAAATCAACTGGGTGAGTTTAGATAAGATCATACATATAATTCACTCAAAAATTAATCTCAAGAGATTCATTTAGATACATTATAAAGACTGACACATGAATCTAACGACCTTACCATGGTGAGAAGGATTTGATGGAATTAAATGCACAGTTTCGTATTTTTATGGTTCATCTTAAATACCTCACCTCACCCCAATCTATGAAAGCAAGGTACACCCAGAAAAAGGCCTATCCGTTGCCTTTAATTTTAATTTATTTAAAAAAACGTATATACAAAATCATAAAAGGCATTAAATTTGATAATTTAATGTTTACCAAAGCAAGAAGGAACGCATTAAGTTTGTAACATAAATGTTACCCAACCACATTAAGACCCTTTATGTATTTTTTTCTTCTCTTCTTTGTGTTCCTCATTTCCTCTATCCCAAGCGCAATTATTTTTCTCGATATTGAATGTTGCATTTAAAACTTGATGGCTCATCTTAAATACGTACACCTTCCTGGGCATGAAGACACCAAATACACGAGACTATTTTATTTTTTATTTTTTAAATATCTTTTCTTCCTATTCTTCTTCTGTTTCAGCAGTAAATTTTTAGTTTAAAGCCATTAATTGTATACTACCTTTGATTTCTCTGTGCACAGTTCAGCTCGCGCATTCAGTGCTTTATTCTTTAAATATAATCGCCTCTTTTTTTCTCAGGAGGCATTTAATAAACAATTTGACCAGGAAAACTAAAAATAGGTTGGAAAATGTTGTGGGGCATTAAAAAAACTAGCAGTACTTTAGTATACTTAACTTTTAAGATATTATTTGAAAGTGAAATTTTGGACAGAGAAAAAATATTTTTTTAACGAAGAGAATTATCTAATATTTATAAAAAAATCAGAAAATAAGTTTATATAAAATTATTCTTTTATTTTTTATTTTTAAAATTATAGAATTAAAGAATATTTATTTGAATGAGAAATAAGTCCTCTATCTAAAAAATCAATAAATAAGAAGTTATTGAAAATTACCGGAGATATATTAATAGTTTACAATTTTTTCACTTTTAATATTTTTTTCTTTTTTTATTCTTAATTGTTGGTAGAAAGCAAAATTAATAGACAGTTCCGACTAAAAATGAGTGTAATCAAGTCCAATTTAGTCAAAATTAACTTAATTCGATATAAATTGATTTGGCTTAAAACTTGAATTGAGTATGGCAGGAATTTTCATTTTTGACTCATTCAAGTTTGTAATAGCTTATTTTTATTGTTAGTTTGATGACCTAATCTAAAATTATGGTCATGTTACATATTTTTATTTATTATTTCATAAAAATATATGAAATTAATTATAAAACAATATAAATATAAGGAAAATGTTGTATACTGGTTAAAAAAAAATAGTGGAGAGTTTTTATTGTGTGTACTCATGTGATTTCTAAAGCAATCTCAACACATTTTAATGATAACTTTTGGTTTATTAATTTATTAACCAAACCAATTAAAAAGACCTTAAATTTATTAATTTAATATATAACCAGCTAGTTTATTTATATAAAGAGGAATGAAGACGATAAAGAAAACATGAGGACTCTATCGAAATTCAATGTCCCAAGAGATTCGATAAAAGAAATTGGAAGGGCATGCAATGTGAATTGCGCCGTGCAGCAAAGGTTTAATTTGACGATTGGGGAAGAACAAATGAGTTGGGACGATGACTCCATGTGGCTTCTGATGGATTAATTTGTATATTTTAAACCATTTGATTAATTTGTGTCAAATCTAATCCAAAAGTTACATGTACTTCTAAGGTTAGATGAAAAAGGTAGCTAAAAATGTCACTTGAAATGGGAATATAAATTTATTAATTTATTTAGTCAATAACTTTTTTATTCAAACAGAAATCATAAATGCTTTAGATCAAGTATGTCAAGCTTTTGGTCTAGCTTGTGCTTCTGCCCAACCAGTTTTTTTTAAAACATCCAAACTTGTTCATTAAAACAATCCTAATGTCACACCTTATTTTTTAAGGCCGCTTGGTTAGGTAAAGACATGCAAGAGTATCTTTGTTTTATTTCTTACTTCTTTAATGGCCTTTTATAGTTTGAAATATTTATTGAATTGCAACCTCCTACAATTATATAACATGTGGTCATCCACATTTTAATTTTAGTAACATATGCGACCAATTAATGTTGCTAATTCATCGTATGGATTTAATATTTGAAAGTTTTGTGCTATAAGAGTATCTTTAGTGCAAGATGTTAAGCAATGATCTTGAGCTTAAGATCTGATCTTCATTAGATCTCTCAATAAAGGAGTTGAAGAGATCTTCACCATGGAGGATGAGTTCTTGTGGAAGATCTCTTAAGATCTGCACAATATTCAAAAAAGAATAAATTTTCTTCATTTTTCTCTCTCCTTAAGATCTCAAAATGAGATCTACCATTAAAGAAAAAAATGAAAGAGATCTTTAATCCTATTTGACATTATGGGATCTACCAAAAAATAGTCTAAGATCTCAATTTAAGATCTACCACTAAAAATGCTCTTAATGAGCTTGAACTTTTTTCTTCTTTAAGCAATTAGCTTGAACTTAAAAAACAATTGATCTTGTTGGTTGAATTTGGGTTGTAGGTTGGATTGGGATAGGAATTTAGGGAAAACTTTGATTTACATGAATTAAATGAAGTTGAGCTTAATTATTTTTTGGAAATTTTTGTACCCAATTTAAATTGCATGATATTCAATCGAAAACTTTAATTAGATTTGGTTCATCAAGTCACACACACACACACATATATATATATATATATATATATATATATATATTTTGAAAACATCTATTAGAAAATAAAAATAAAAACATTAAAAATAAATGAGTTTTTTTTTTAATTAAAATTTAGGTGAATTAAATTTTGGAGGCTCTCCAAGGTTAGAACATGACCTCAAGACTCAATAATTGCTTAAGTAATTATATATTACTCACTAATAAAATTTTTACATTGAAAACTAGATTCGATCCATATCCTTTTAAGATGAGTTTGTTTGTTACCAACTAGACTAACTTTTATTGATTAGAAAGAAATTTGAGTTTGAACTTGATGAAATTTAAAGTTTATACTCTCTTTGTTGTATTTTATACTATGTTTAAGATTTTGACTCATGTATTAAAAAATATAATTAATATTTTAAATTTTATAAAAAATATTATGGAACTTTCTATTATTTTCTTTATCTCTCTAATTAATTAGATTTTTTTATCTTTTACTACTTAGTAACAATTACTTATATTCACCAAAAATAATTACTCCTACTAAGGTACTTCATGTAAACAAAATTAACTTTTCATCAATTTTGTGAAACGGCACCTAATTTAGAACTTTTTTTAACCATCAATATAAAGTGAAACAGAGGAAGTATATCATCCAGACGTTAATCATTTTGGTTTGAGAAAATTTTACAAAATTTACATGGACATTTGACTCAATCTAACTTTTAAACTATATTTAATATTTAGTATTATTAAAGGAACTGGTATTTTAATCTCTATATAATATGAGAAAAATGTTTATTTTTTATACAAGTTGACATAACTCATTCTTTGGAGAATCACACAAGACATTTACTTAAGTCTTTGGGATTAAAACTTATTTATTTGTTTTGTCAAATCACCCACTTCTATACTATATCTTAATAACTGTTAATTTTTTTCAGCATTACATTGACGTGGAATATCACTATTAAACTAATTTTTGTCATAATATTTTGGCCGACTACTTTTAGTAATGCATTTTTTTATCCACAATATTTAAATATGAGATCTTGATTAAGAAAATTGAATCTAATATTACTTAGATTAACGACTTGATGATAAATGTTTTTTCTTTGAAAATAAGAATCATACTAAAGTACTGGTTAATTAAAAATATCAATAATAAAAAAATTTATTTTAAATAACGTTGAAAATGTATTGGAAATTACACTAGGATGCATTATTAAAATTTTAAATATTTTTTATTCTTTAAAATACTAGTTAATATTTATCTAAAAAAGATAGTATACAAATTTTTATAATGCTATGTAATTATGAATTGTCCTGTAAATATAAATTATTGACTTTATCATAATTATTTTAGACTTAAATATGTTGTTAGTTCCTTTAAAATGTACCAAATTCAAATTTTAGTCTATCTAATATTTTTTGTGGTCTATCTAATTTTGAAATATATCAGTTTTTTATCCTTCAAGCACTATCTAAATAATTTTTAATCTCTTTATAAAGCTCTATCTAAATTAATTGGAGGACTAAAAATGATGTATTTTAAATTATAGGACAAAAAATAGACAATTATTTTTAGAGAAACTGAAATCAAAGTTTAAAATTTTTAGAGGAACCAAAAACATATTTATCCATTATTTTAATATATATAATAATTTTTAGTTAGTTAATAATATGAAAAAGTTATGTCGATAATATATCAAAATTTTAAAAAAATTATATTGATTAAAATATTTGGTTGAGACTAATTTGTCGTTGGTTGGAGTGAAATTGGATTTAAATCTCTTGTAAATAAAAAATATATAATTGGAAGAAAAGATCCTTTTAAAGGTGGTCAACAATTTTTTATAAAAATTAATTATCAATAAAATTAATAAATATTTATACTAATTTTATGGTGTAAAAAATATTTAAACAAGATAAGTTTATTTTATCTCTAATTCTAATATAAAGGCAAGGCACAACTTATAATTTATAGTGAAAGGTTGACTATACGAGGCAACATGATTCTTTTATACTTATATTTCAGTAAATTATACTCCCTCTGTTCTTAATTGTAATTATAAGATCTTTTCAACTAATTCATATTTTTTAAGAAAAATAATTAATGTATTAAATTTGTTAATTATCTGTACTATAATTCAAAAATTATACTTTTATTCTCTCTTTGTCCACTTATTTGTTTCTTATTAATGTTTGAAGAAAGAATAATTAAGTAAGAGTATAAAGTAAAAAAAAATTAATACATCTAGAAATTTAAAAAAAATCTTATAAAATGGACAAACAAATTTTTGAAAAAAGTTTTATAATTAGGAACATATAATCACTCCTAAAATTTTGTGAAGTTATATAAATAAATTTTACTTTTTAAAACTATCATAATAACCTCTTTTGTAGAGGGTGTTATGTAATATATAAAGAATATTAGCGTAATATTTTCAAACATTAAGGGGGGTATTAGTGTAACATAAAAAAAGTATTTTTTATGTACAATGGTCACACTGGCGTTTAAACTTAAAATATTATGCATATTATTCTAAATTCCACCACTAGATCGACCCTAGTGATTCACATAAGGGAATATTTAGTGAATGTTTTAAAACATAAAAAGGAGGTTAATGTAGGAATTAAAAAAAGAAGGGTATTTTATGTAATTTGTAAAAAACTCAGATTATGTGAATGTAATTACACTTTATATTTTGTAAATTTGGCTAAATATCAATTCTTGTGTTGATTTTTGTACCTTACTTAATTGAAATATATTCTTTGATTTTTCAGAAGAAAAAAATGTTTTATAAATTAAACCGGCCAATTTGATTGAGAAGTTGTTTCAATGTCTAGTCTAAATAAATTTTAAAATTAATCTTGAGAAAAATCAGTTTTAAAATTATAAAAGAAAAAAATCTTTAAACATCCAAAACTAATTAACACCTTGAGAGAGATAGATAAAAAAATATAGAAAAATATTGATATAATAGATGATGAAATGTATTAAGAAGAAAGAGATAAAGAGAAATTAAGATTATTGAAAGGATATTTAATATTTTGAGGTGTTAAAATATAAAAATTCATGAAAATCAGTAAATATTGGACAAAATCTGATTCACATTAAGTATATCAATTAAAAATATTTAATG
>PYAF01005831.1:722540-750545 GCA_007407185.1 Glycine tomentella | reverse complement strand
CTAGCTTTGAGTGATGAACCCATAAACCTTCTAAAGGGACTGAATTTACTTTCCTTCTTTTATAATTGTTTGAATGTTTAGCTTTTAATAAATAATAATTTCTAAAAATTATTATTTTTACACATAAAGTTGAAATTAATTTTTATATTAAATGTTAATAATCTTAGTTGTTATTATAATAATAATAAATGTCTAATTAATTTTTACATAATTTACACTAATTATCACTTTAATCATTCCAACAAACAATAAATATAACTAATTTACACAATTTTATACTAATTAACATTAAACATTATTATAATAATAATATACAAAATTAAATTTATATAACTTGACACAAATTAACTTAAATTATAAGAGAAGAGACTCTCGCCCCTACTCTCCCTCTTTAGAGTCGTCCTTGTTAGCTTGCAGCCATTTGTTATCTCTAGATTCGTCCTTGTTAGCTTACAGTCATTTGTCGTTTATTAACGTGAGATGTTAGTTTTCATATAAATAAAAAAATGGACAAATATTTCTTTCTTTTTTAATTAATTATTTAATAAAAGAAGATTTATTAGTTTTTAATTAACATTAAATACAGAGAGATATTTACAAATAGTCAATGAAATAATATTCTATTAATTAGACTAAATTATAAAATGTTTTTAAAAAAAAATTAAACATGTGTACTTTACTCCTCTAAACTCAAATATAAATAAAATTAACTAATTTTTATATTTCATATTTATTTATGATGGTTTTATTTTGGTATTTATTACTCTGAAAGTAATTGTCAACAAAACCGTGTTTATAAATATCTAGTTCTCAACAAAATCGTGGGGGTTTCCCTCCCGGCCTCTCTCTCTTAGAAAATAAGATCCTCTTAATCAGTATTTTTAGCATTTTAATTAAAAAATTAAAATGAAAAATATTTTTATGTTTCTTTTATTTCTTTAACTAATGTCCTATAAAGATACTGATCAGTATTTATCTAAAAAATAATACTTTTTCTGTCTCATAATAATTGTCATTTTTACTTTTTCATGTAATTTAAATTATTATTTTTTTACTTATTATCTTATAATATTATTGATAATAAAATTACTTCTGTAAAATTATCATTCTCTTATTTATTTATTATTTTTTGTTGATATGTATAAAATAACATAGAATGTCAATTATAATGAGAAAGTATAAATTGTCAACAAAACCGCATTTGTAAATATATCCATATAGTATTTGTTTTCTTGTGTTAAATGACAATATTGAAGTTTGAATTTAAGATTTCATTAAAATTATCAAACTTTTCATTAACTCCACCCTAGTAGATTAGTTACTAGGTAGTATTAATTAGCTATATAACTTAAAAACAATTAAGTATGTAGAGATGCATGTGTTAATGATCTTTGAACACATCATGAGAAAGGTTTTGAATTTCCGTTCTATTTGGACAATCTTGATATATCGTTATCCTTGATCTTTTGACATCAAAGATTAGTTATGAAACCTACTGTTAATTAAGAAAATTTCCGTGAAGAAGGTGTGTCTATTTACACACTTGAAATACCAAACACAGATAATTAATATGTACTTTAATCCAAAGTGTAAATAATTTCACTGAATAACTCATAAAATATGAAGAAAATACCATATTTATTTATTGACAAATGCTTATCAGTACTTTTAGCTATTGATTAAGAAATTAAAAGAAAAAACATTTTTATTGAAATATATTAAATTATGTTGTTAATGATTTTTTTTATATATTTTCTTATGATTTTTACAATAAAATATTTTTTCCTTTTAATTTTTTAACAAATGTCTTAAAAACACTAGTTATCCATACTCTTATTTATTTTATACAAAACAATATATAACACATTCATTTATCTAGATATTTTACCATATGATTGTTTTGGCCCTTTTTGTGAATACTAATTTGCATTCGCATGTTTAAATCCCATTGCCAGATACGCTTGTGGCTTATAAGAAATGAAAGGGATCGGAAGAAAGGGAATTACACATGACAGTGAGTAGTAATTAAGTACATTTCATTGACTTGCATCATTGCCATGTAGCATATATACTTCACCGTCCAATCCAAGAACCATAATTTTTCTTCTTGTCAATTTGTCATGTACCTTATTTCAGCCCTTTTTTTCTTGCCTATTCTTTGTTTCCTCTCTTTAGGAGCATAGAAGGTAGTGCAAATAGTTTTACGTACAAGATAGAGCAGATTTGTTTTGAGTTTCAACATCAACATCAATAACATCTTTAACCTAAATTAATTGGGGTCGATGATAGATGAATCCAATGATAAATCGTAAATAAGACATAAAGATAAAGAGAAAAGGGAAGAAAAAAATAAAAATAAGACAAAAAAGAGAAAAAAAAGTAAAAGAAATAAGAGAGAAAAGTTAATTGAGTTTGATAACATTAATTTTGATAATTTTTTTAAAATCATAAATAATTTTCATGAGAAACAATTTTATTTGAACTGAACATAAGCATATTTTGAATTATAAAATTTTCTCTTTAGATATTTATTATTTAGTACAGTTATATACTTAAAGAATAAATTTAACATCATTAGTTAAGCTGAAACAATATCGCATTAATATTTAAACATAATTGAAATATATATGCACATTAATCTCAGAACATTTATTTTTTATTTGAAAGTGTGAAAATGATTTTTCAACACCGAAACATCCTGTTGTATATATGTATTAAATTGAGGATAAATGAAATTGGCACATGAACAATGTGAGAATGAGAAAAATTATAATACATATGTGAAGGGAGCACTGGAGCACTATGAAGGCAGTTGGCTAGTGAGTAATAAGGAGAGTATATGCTTATTTTTGAAGGAGGATTCCTGTTTTATGGGAATAAATATTCCTTATCTCTTTTGTTGAGATTAAATATTGATCAAATTAAGGTAAAATCATTGCTTATCCATATATAAAATATACTTTAGATTAATTATTTTATTAACAAATGTAGTATATTTTTTTTCCTCTCCTCTATTTTTAAGACTAAAAATTTACCCGTAAAACAAACGCTCCTTTTAGTATTTTGGAATATATATATATATATATATATATATATTTATATAATTTCTTATTAAGTACTCTTTTATCTTATTATTTGTCTTTTAAGATAATTCACACTTTAGAAGATTATTATCTATGCAAATATTATTTGTATTAAAATATAATTAATAATTTAATGCACAATTTATTCAAAATTATATAAGTATATTAAATTTAAAAAAATTGGAGTGAATTATTAAAAAAAAAAAAGTTTGGAGTGAGTTTGTCACAGATTTCTCTAAACTTGACAAAAGTTTACATAAATTAATTAGGTTATTTTTTAAACTCATATTTCCTAAACTTGCCTCTGATTACCTACCCTTCCTTTAATGGAATTAAAGACGAAAGAAAGCCAAATCTGTCTTTCACTCGTCTTGTTACCTTGCCTAACTATATATTTATAAATTTGAATCAAAGTCTCTAATTAAGTTTAAATATATATATATATATATATCCTTATTAATTACATATTCTATATCTTATTATTTGTCTTTTACTAACATAATTCACACTTTAAAATATTATTAATTTTGTAAATTAATTACTATGATAAAATGACTTTTTTTACTGAACTAAAATGACTTTTTATTAATATAGAATAAAGTATTTCTATAAAATACCAAAAAATGTGATTATTACTAAAAAGCATGTACGTAAAAATAATATATATATATATATATATATATTATAAAATTCACAAATTAAATATATACCAATTTATGTGGTTTAGCAAGGGACTCATTTGTTCAACTAACCATCCATTAAATTAATATCCTCCCCAAATCGATCAATGATCAGAATTTGATAACATACATTATTGTTAAAATAATAAATATTTTGAGAAAATTAAACTAACATGTTGAAAGAGAAGTAGTACAATTTATACGCTGGGTCTCCAGCACTCTTATTAAGTTTTCGATAAGCACTTGAAGCCAAGTCGTTTTCATTTGTCCACCAATAATTGCGGGGACAATGGAAATATATTATTAACCTGGAGTATAAATCAACTCTCTAGCTAGCCTTTTCAAAGTCAAATCTGTTTGTTTTTAACACGTCCCTTCCCATTTTCTATGTTAACATGTTCAACGTTTTAGTTGGAATTATAATTACTATAGTATAGTAGCAATCACTTTATATAGTTCCAAATCATTCACACTCACCCATCCACTTTTTAATTCACTAATGTAGTACCACTACCATTTTTCTATAATTTATCTTTTTCTTGTAAAATTTCTCCACCCCCCTTTTTAAGCATGAACTTACATTGATGGTTCAACTACTATTCTGTCGAATAATAATTTTTTGTCCATCATCATGGCCATGAGTAACACACACTTGATAGAAATCTTAAACAAATTCAGGTTAGGAAAAATAAAAGCTCTATGGTTGCCTCTCTCCCTCCCTCTCTCCCTCTTACAATAAATAGGTCTTCCCAATTTGTTATAGATCCAACAAGTTGTGCTGCCAGTGGTAACCATTTACAAGCACCAAAATTTTAAAGAAAGAAAAGAAGAGAAGGAAGAGCCATTATATATAGATATATTGTTAAAATTTAAAAACCCACTAATCTTAATTAGATTGTGACTTGCACCCCCATAAAAATTTGATTTTATATGTTTTAATTTATAGTGCGTGTTTTAAAAGGGGCTCTGATGTGGTACTCACATGGCACATTATTTAAAGGGAAAGTGATGTACAAAATGTTGTTGTGTCCTTTAAATGTTTGAAAAGAGCATCCACCTACACTTTGTCAAAATGATGTGTTTAATGGATGCTACTGCTGCATGAATCTAATTAAGACCAGTTACTAGACCAAGTCATTAATAGACCTAACAAACATTAAATGACCAATTTAATTTTTATCATAGTCTTTAAAGTTGCTCACCTAACTTCTCGTATGACTTTGATGTTTATTCTCTGAAATCAGTGGAGCCGCAGATGTAGCACACTCCTTTATTTGCACCATTAATTAATCAACTAAAACGTACCAGTACCACTATTTTTCAATGTAAATATACACTACTTGATTTTCCATTGTCTTGCATGGGTAGGGCACTGCCCTCTCTCTTCCTCTCCTGACTGCTAGCCCTTTTTTTCTTCTTTGCCAAAAAAAGAAAGGAAAATATATATATATATCCATATTTCTCCAAAATCTATGGTTAAGGTTAGGAATATGACCGCAATATCAAAGTTCTAAGGTGAAAATTTGATTCAAATGTGGTATAACGTCTACATCATTTGTAGATTCTTCTTGTTCATAACAAGGGACCCAAATACATGTCGATATCGATATCTCATCCATTAATAACACCAACATTTTAAGGGGTTTATGGGTGCTAACAAAATATCCCGAAAACATTTTACTCTTTAGTATGTTATATATATCTGAGATAGGTGCATGCTTCTGCCTTCCATATATGAATATATATATGTATATATATATATATATATATAAAGATAATAAGCTTATAATAAACTTGAAATAATGTTAGATTTAGGAATTTCATAATTTTTTATTGGGTTAAATATGATTTTAGTTCTCCAAACATTGATCCATATTGGTTTAATTCACTGATAAAAAATAGTGGTTTTAATTTTTCAATAATACTTCCTCGAGTCTAAAATTAATTTATGAAAAGAAAAACACAATGAATGGCTACTCAAATATAAGAAAACTCCCAAGACCAAGCTGGAGACTAAATGTAGGTCCTTAAACTTTTTAGGATATTTTTTTTGTCAAGCCTCTAAACTATTTTATTTATAATTAAGTTAGAATATTGAGTGAAGAGCCTACAAATGCTAAGAATACTAATTGTATAACCTATAGAGTGAGAATATTAATTGTCCTAAAGATGAAAGATTATTCAATGCAGACTTAAAAATGTGAGAATACTTAGAGAGGACTTCGAGATGTGAGAATATTAACATGAAGAGGGAAGGATGCTTGGTGCAGTCTTGTAAAAGTAACCCACCCAATGGTATTTAACTTCCAGAAAATTGACAAATAAAATGCGTCCCAAGCCAAAATATTATAAATACAAGGAAAACTATAACTAAAATCTTTTTTATCTGGCATTAACTTAGAACCACATGCATCCAAAGCACCCTTTACTAAGATCAATGTAGAGGTAAAAATATTGAGTTGATAAGCAGCTTGTAAAGGCTAAGAAATAGTACTTTGAAAGAATACCCTTTTTATAAAAAAAATGCTTATAAAAAATTAAAGTATTTAATAAGATGTGTTATTAAGGTTTAAAAAAGAAAAAAATTATTCATTTTGAGTTAAAAATATAATATTATAGTTAATTAATTTTAAACAAAAGAAGATTTCAAACAAAAGAAGGTTTAAAACTATTGTTTATTTCTAAATATGTAATTATATACATAACTCATTATAAAACATAAAGAAACAAACGTGACCCATACATATGCAGGTGTAACAAACTGGTTTTAAATATGATCGAAGAAAACCTGATACTAGAACAAAGCAGAATTTGAATATTTACAATCTTGAGAAGTAGCTTCTATAGTAAACTGGCTGTGTGTCTTAATTTTATACTGTTTTTTGTTTCCAAGTGCAACAATGGATTTTCCTTACTCCTAATATAGTTTTGATATTCAAGCTAAAGCTTAAAGGAAACTATCATAAGATTATTTTTTGTGTGTAGAAAAGGGCATTAGTTATCAAATGTCACTATTCGGCCCTTCTAGTTATATTATGATCCACATCAGTTGAGACTAGATATAGTCTAAGCTTGTTGGTGAACAAATATAAATTTTTTGTGTGTCGTATTCCCTCCTTGCTTCTCATATATATTTGTTTGCTGCTTATTTAATCTATATTTTTTAAAAACCCTTATTTCAAAGTATTATGCTTAATTAAAATAAAGTCTAAAAAGGTTTTTCAAATAGTTTTGCCCTTCCAAAGCAATAGACATTTGTGTTCTATTCTTTATTCAGTCTTACATCTTCTAGTGATCCTTTTTGTCATGTGTATTATGAAGCTTATCATCATACACAAATTTATGATCTCACTAAACTTTGATTTTTTAAAGGCATAGTCAATCTTGTATGCTTTTGGTTAACTTTTCTTTTGGTAAACCTGCATATATAATAGTGCAAATAATGTTATTTCTGAAGGCCAATGTACTTCAGATTAATTTTTTTTTATTTTTTTTTATCTTTCTTCAGGCTTCTTAATTAAGTTTTGTCTTATATTTTTTATTAACAATTGTTAATTTTTTTTGTTAGTGAAGAAATCAAACCCATAACTTTTTTTTCCTCACTTCTTTTTGTTAGCACCAAGTCAATTTTTTAACTCCTTAAATTTTGTCTTATAATAACAATATTTTCAGAGCAAACCATTAGCAATTTTAAGTGTAAAGGATAGAGAATTTTCTTCTGAATAATTTGTTTGCATCAAAACATTTCTTGAAAAGTGATTCTACTTCAACATTTGTTACACAATGTATTCCCTAGCACTTTATGGTTTTGGTGATAGTGAAAAGGAAAGGATCAATGGTTCAAATATCTAGACACTTTTACCGATTTTTTTTTTTTTCAGTTGAGGGACAATTTTTTTTTTATCGAAATAGGTAATTTTTTTAAAAAAATTACAAATATAGGTAAGTTGTATTTTGAAACACAATTTGATATGAATAAGTCACATTTAAAAAATAAATAAATTAAAGAAGTCATGTTCATTAACATGACTTACTCATTTATATAATTTTTCAAAATTACCTCTCATTGTAAAAAAATTCTACTTTTACCATTACACTTTAAGGGAAAAATGCATGACATTATAAAAGTAGGGCCAAAAAGTATAACCAAGTCTTTGCTAAACAATATTCTTTTGCCACATTAACGACAATGTCAATTAGGACACAATTCATTAAATTATATACGACTAGGGACAAAATGCATGAGAAAAAAAATTAGGGGAATATTTTATGAAATTTTGAAAGTAAAGAAACAAAAATGTAATCAAGACTTTTTAATTTCAAGACTAATTTAACTTACTATTATAATTTCAAAGTCTAACTTGATTTATAATTTATAATTTCAGAGATATGTTATTTATTTATTTGAAGACCAATTTGACTTTGTATTATAATTTTAAGGACTAAATTGACTACTCACTTATCTCTCTCACACAATTTGATTGTTTATTATAATTTCAGGGATGGAGTTGATTGACAATATATAATTTTAGAAACCATTTTGCATTTTCTTAATTTTAGGGACTAATTTGATAATTTACTCACACACAATTTCATAAGCTAAATTGGCTAATTAACAATATGTAATTTCACAAACCATTACTAAGATGATAAAATGGTGGAGGTGGTGGAAGCAGTAACGATCAAGGAGGTGACAGTGGTATGTGTTTGTTAAACTAAAATCTAAATCAATCATAAAATCATTTTTTCTTGGTTTTAAAAATGAATGTAAAATTATTTTGAAATTGAGTTAAAATTATTTTACCTTCATTTTTTTTAACATATTTTATTTTAAAATTATTTGAAAATAAAAAAATCAGAAACTTACAACTATCCTGAACGGAACCTTAGAAAATATATAAAAGGGGTGCTTTGGATCCTTATTTTTTGGAAGGCTCTCTCTTTTGAGCTTATTGTACACACTGATTATTTGTACAAGGACAATTTGGATCTCATCTTTTTGATTCCAATATATATATATATATATATATATATATATATATATATATATATATATAATTTGTCTTTAAAAAAAATCCTTCATATAAATATTTAATATAATTGTATATTCATAAGCCTAAAATACAAAATTTATGACTAAGTTAAAAATCTCATATTAGTTGATTCATATATTGAGTGATATAATATGATCATTCTATTTATTAGCTACTTGCAATTTTCATTCAATTAAACTACTTAATTAAAGAGTTCAGCATAGTTATAATAAAAAATCATTACAAGTTAATCTTGGCTCTCAAACAAGATAAGGAAAATTGATCAGGCATGAAATTATCAATGAGCTGAAGGTCGTACTAACTTGTAATTATCAATTAAGTGAAGATCGTTTTAACTTGTAATTTTAAATTTGAATCTTTAGTATACAATTATATTAAATATACTAAATATCCATATATAAATAAAGAAGAATTCTATTGTCTATTATAATCCAATCCTATTTAAATATGATTATTTTTTTGTAAAAATACTTATGATCTACTTATTAAAAAAAACTCCATTAAGAAATGTGAGTTTTTGTTGGTATGAAGAGTTAATATCTGACACTAACATGAATTTAATCTACTTTTTTTCTATATAATAAAACAATGTAAACTTAAAATTATTTCAATAGCATCCTTTATTTAGTGACAGTTGTCTAAGATAGGATTAGTTTAGTGTTCTTACATAAACTTGTTAATTGTTCTTCCTTTTGATAAGTACATTTCAGTTTTTCTTTTTAAATCTTAAATACTTATTATATTATTTCTTTTATCTTTCACACGTTCTCTATTTAATGTGTAGACAACATTATTAGCCATGCTTATACACACTAGTTTCAAATAAAGTTTCTTGCAGATCCTATGTATGCACATATGTCATCACTTGTAGTACATGTGTGTAAAGGAAGACATGAAACTAATCATGACAAAAAAAAAATGGTACAAATATAAGGTGATGATGAGTATAATATTTTTTGTTTAACGAACTAACGGTATAAATCAAATTTGATCTCACACACACAAGCTTTAAGCACTATTTATGTAACAAGGTTTTTTTCTCATTCAATTATTGCTCTTGACCAAGCTTTAAGCACTATTTTATCATATAAATTTTATGTAAATTGGAAAAAAAAATCGTAAAAAGGTTCTCGATGTCTCCCAAGTATACCTAGTACGGAAAAAATATGTATGAAATAAATTAATATAATTAGAGACCTAAAAAGTAAAATTAGTAAAGTCATACAGTATGTTTTTTAAGAGAATTAATTAATTTAGTATATGACGCGTTACTTCAGTTCTTGTGTTCGACTCATATTAATGCGGTCTATTCAACTCTTTATTATTCATTACTAAGAACAATACGAAAGTAAAATGCATACCTAACAGACAATTAATGTGATACAATTAACTTCGAGTTTATTTTCCCACCTACTACAGAGGGTTACATAGCTTGACACAGTAGCAGATGTCGTTGCTGTGTATTTCTTGCGTAATACCAAGTTTAAAAACACTTACCCAAATCATGGACTTTTTCTTTTTAAAAAAACAGTTAATATCTTTCACTAAATTCTCTTATTTATTTTAAAAGTATGAGAGATGGTCTAAGCTATAATATTATGAATTTAAACATTTTTATTCAATGTTTTAATTTTAACACTTATGCATTCTTGCAATCAGTATGCAATTTCATTAGTTTATAACATCCCCAATTTCTGGGCACTATTAGAAAAATGAATATCAGCTGTAGGTCAAACCCGTCGTCACCAAAAAGATAAAATTCCGTCACAAAAATAATTAGTGACAACTTTGCGACGGACAAAATTTCCTCAGAAAATTATAGGTCGCAACCACTTTAGGGAGGATTTTTTTACCACATCACAAAAAATAACGAAATTTATTCTGTTACATCATTTAAAATTCAGTACTGTTATATGGTACGAATGTCTGGAATACGACAGGCATGATTTTTTTTTATTTTTTTTGTTGAATGGAAATGGGCAAAAAATCCACAACCAAGATCAATTGAAAAAATTATAAACAAGTTAAAATGTTAAAAATAATATTTAACATAAAGATTGTAAATATTTTAAAAATAATATTTAACATAAAGAAAATTTAACAAAACTGAAATCAATAAATATATTATAAACAAATCCTGCTAATCCTCAAAAGATAACCCACCAAATTCGAAATAAACAAAAATCTAAATATCAAAATTTCTTGGCAAACTTTGCAAATCTCCTTTGTCTCTTCAAAGATTTCAATTTATTAGTCATTCTTTGGTTTGTGGTAGAAAGGAAATCCTCTAACACAAATAAAACTATTTTTATACAATTAATTAATTAATAATTTATTAAGCAAATTATGAATAAAGAACTGACGGTTTGTGGGGGGCAAGAAAGACTATCTACTATCTAGGGAGAGATACTCTAAAAGAAATGGTCATTTTAACTTCATAAAATATGGCCGCAGTTAGGGTTGGACAAAAAAATCTATATCCATAAAATAATATATATCTAATTCAATCTAATCCATTTTAAGTCTATTTAAATTGATTAGTTTCATATCCAAATCAATTTTTTTGGATTTTAAATCCAATCCAATTAATTGGATATAAAATGGATATGGATGGGATATTTGTTTGGATTTTTAAATCAAATTTTTTTTGCCAACTTTGATTGAGACTATTTTTTTTGTCGACATCAACTAATGATGATTTTAAGCCGTTATCGTTGAGTCTATTTTTCGATTAATATTGGTAAGATTTTTTTAGTCAACTTTGATTGAGACTTTTTTTTTTTCCGATATCAGTCGATGCTATTTTTTGTTGGCATCAGCAAAAAAAACCTAGTTGACATCAACAAAATATTTTCCCAATTGACACTGATCGAAAAAATCCTAGTTGATGTCAACAAAAAATATTCCTAGCTAACACCAGCCAAAAGAAATAGTCATTGTTAATGTTGACCAACAAATCCTAGTTGTTGCCAACAAAAATATAGTTTCAACAAACATCGGCAAAAAAAAGTCATAATGAATGTTGGCAAAAAAATATCAATGATCGACATCGGCAAACAAAATAAACCTTATCAATGTTAGCCACAAAAATACTAACCAATATCAGCCAAAAATTAGTCACGATCGATGTTGATCGAAAAATCCCTAGTCAATGTCGGCCAAAAAATGCACTGACTAAAAATCTTGGCCGACTTCAACCAAAAAGTAACCTTACCTAAGATCGATCAAAAACATCATTGACCAATGTCGATTGAAAATGCACTGGCAACTGTCAACAAAATAATAGTCTTTGTTGATATTGGTCTAAAAATGTCTGGACCGATATCTGTCGAAATTGCTTTGGTTGAGATATGCCAAAAATACATTAATCAATATCGACAAAAAGATAGTCTTAACCAAGGTCGGTTGAAAATAGCTCTTAAATGGACATGTAATAAATTTTTACTTTTTAGTATTTAATAACTAAAATTTGTAAAAAAAAAAATCTTATAATATTTAAGTGGATATAAATTGGATATATCCAAATCTATATTTATTTAAATAAATTGGATCTTGAATCTAAATTATTTTTAAAAATATATGAATATGAATTTAAAATCTAATCTATTTAAATATATATAAATTGAATATGGATTGGATTATTAAAATTCCAATCCATGCCCACCTCTAGTCGCTGGATGAAGACTTAAAGCAAAGACTTAAAAAAGGATCATCCTCTTCGATTGAAAATTAAATCGTATATGAAAAAAAGCCATGTCATTCTGAATAAAGTGACAATAAGAGATTATTTTTTATACAAATTTATAAATAAATTAAATAAATTAAAATAAAATATAATAAATATACAAATTAAATAATATTCAAAGTTTTGCTCAACATTAAAAGTCTGCAAATAACTATTAAAAGTCTCATAATTTCTAACCGTGAATATATTGTCAATAACAATCATTATAATTGCATGAAAAATAATTGAATAATAAGTAGAATATATATAATAAATTTTTATGTCAATGTTGATAATCTATAGCATAAATACAAATATTTTATTTATATGATAATAATATATAATATGATAAAATTATTAATTTTTATAATATTTATTTGATTGTTGCACATTGACTTTGTGTTGAATAAGGATCATTGAATGTTACATGGAGAGACGTGTTATTTGCTAAGAAAAAGGTGTGTTTAGTACATGGTATTTTAATTTTTGAATTATTATGTGAACAGTCTGTATGTGATTTTTTTTATACTTTTTATAGTATTCTTTTATTCGAATTGTAAAAAATTAATTTCTTAAAATATATTTAGTATTTAGTGTTAAAGGTAAGGAATTTTTCTTTTCAGCATAAATATTATTTGAACAATTAAAAATATATAAAACATTTTTTTTTAATTTTTGACAAAATTATTCTGATAAAGCATGACTTATAAAGTCGGAGATTTCGACGAGGTTAACGCCCAAGACATTACCTATCATTTGCAACACATCATATTTTATTAAAAATAGGAAATAAATAAAGACATGGGTAGACATAATAAAATCCATGTGAGGAATGAATCATCATCTAAACCTATATAGGAAACACCATTGAATCACTACTTAAAGATGATTTTATCCGTGGCAATGTTCGTGGCTAGATAGTTTAATAATTTTGTGATGAACTTTGTGATTGATAATTGAAAAAGATGATTTAAGGATAGATGCGAGAAGGAGTCAAGGAGGGAAGAGGTCATAAGTTCAAATTATTCTACTAACATTTTAACAAAAATTAACAATTAATATTAGTTGATAAAAAATGACTTAAATTATGCCTATAGCAAATTTTATGAATCTATCACAAAGGTCATCACAAAAGAAATGAGAACTTTATACTTTATCCCTAAGCGTGGTCACTAAATTTGATTTTTCTAGTAGTGCAGTATAAAACCTTTTTATTGCTTAAACCTTAATTCCTTAAGTGATCCAAACTCTCATTTCATATTCCTATGTGTATTAAATATATGATCAACCCAAAAATTACAACTTTCCAATTTAGAATTTAAAATCAAAATCAGACCCCAATAGTAAAGAATCATGAAAAACACGAAAACAAGACTCAAATCACATGAATAAGAAAGGAAATTAAAAAAATGATTACATCAAAGTCAAATTGAAAATCATCCAAATATAACCTTTGGGAGTTTGAAACTCATGCTAATAAATAAGAAAACAAAAACTAGAGAAAAAGGGAAATGAGAAAAGGCTTAAATGTTCAAGAAACTATTCCTAAGATTTGAATCTCCAATGATTATGCAAAAGCTTCGTAAGGACTAAGAATGAAAAATGACAAAAAAAAATTGTGCAATGTAACATGTCATGAGTTGGTGACCACACGGTGTGTTGAGGTGGATTTCCATTACTTAACTCAACACTTAACAACAAAAGTCTAATGATAAGAACCAAAATGTATTAAAAAATATTATAGGGGTGAAGAAAAAAAATGAAAAATTGAGTAGATTATAAGGGAAAAATATATTTAAATCATAATACTTACTCAAATATTATATATATATATATAATTATTGACATATTTATTTGCTAATTTTAGTTAAAAATATCAATAGGAGAATTCAAACCTATAATTTTCTCTTCTCTCATCTTTTTCCTTCACCCTTAAATCCTTTTTGCAATCACTAAACTAATCTTATATCCCAACTATATATATGTTTATGGTATATGATGTTTAGTCAATAAATGAAATACACCTAATGCATTGTATATATGATTTTGTTTAACACTTTTTCGTTTTCATTTTTTGTATTGAGAATATATAAAGTAATTAATTGGTCCCATTTACACACATGCAAGGGAGGGAAGGAATTGGATGATTTGCACTACTTCGAATCCATATGGCCTTATCTCATGCCTACAAGACTCAAACCTCTTCCTAACTAATTTAACATATACTCTTTAGAAAATGCTAAACTATTATTTCAATGTGGGACTTGAAATCTTTTGAAAATACTCACGAAACACAATAATTCATATCATTATTCATAAATTTAAAGTACATAATCAAAGCAATAGATTAGACATATTAAAGCCTGTGCTCTCAAACCCATCTTCTACAATAGAAAAGAGGATCAAACAAACAATAAAGCATGTGCTTTCTAATAGACACATACAAAATTATAATTTTCATAAAATCCGTTGTTGGATTATATGCCTTGAAGTATTGGATCACTATTTTTGTCTAATTCTACTTTTACAAATTATATACTGTTTTCTTTTTTGAAATTATTACAAATTTTAATATATTTTTTATTCATTATACATAATATAAGCAATAGGTCTCCTCCATTGATGTTTTTAGAAACTCATACCGTGTCAATTTTGCAATCCTCCCTATTTATGTTTACAACATGGTGGTTTTTTCTGTCACTCGTTGGAAACAGGTTGGTTTCAAGTGTGAGATCAAACTTTGGTTGGAAACAGGTTGATTCAAAAGCAAGCACTTGGCTATTAGCTCATCCAAGAAGGGTGGGACTTGTACAAGTCTCACAGCCATTAATTAGCAAGGTCATAAGAAATCTTCTGATACTTGTACATTCGCGGCCTCTATATATGGGGTACATTCATACTTATAGATACAATCACTATTATCTTCTAATAGTTGAGAATTATAAGATTGACTTATAATTTTTAAAGGAAGAAGAAAGAAGAGAGAGATTGTAAATTTAAATTTCTTTTACTAATAAAATTAATTAACAATTAATATTGACCTATAAAAAAAATCTTTAATAGTTTGTGCATATATGCAACACGAGTCCAAAAACCTTGCTATTTGGTGCCTTTTTCTAGTCAAGGATATTTAATAGGAGTGTGGTCCAAGTGGCAAGTTCCAACTCGGCATTTAACGGTCTTCAAACAGCCTTGTCTAACAACACATATCTAGACTAATGTGACAAAACTATAGGGACTAATCATTATTTTTCTATACTTAAGGGACGAAAAGGGTAAAACTTCGGAGGCGAAATTGGCTGATTGTTGTATTAAATTTTAATTTAATTATATTTCTAGTGATTTAATTAAATAGTCGATTTTATCTCTAAAGTTGGTGGATGCGATCACATTAGTCCTAAAATTAAAGGATTTTTTTGAAATATCTCCAAAACTACAATCTGTCACCCATATTAGTCCAACATGTACATATGATTTAAGTAATAATATTAACAAGTTTTCAGGGATCAAAATGGGGTCAATCCAATATATTTTTAGGCCTAAAACAAATTTTGAGATGATAATTTAAGAATGTAAGCTAATTAAATTTTGTGAGAATTAATATGTTAAGAAACAATCTATTTAATTACAATTAATAACTAGTTGATTTTAAATTTTGTGAAAACTGATATATTAAACCATTTAATTAAAATTTGTGAGAATTAAAATATTAAGAGGCGAACTATTTAATTAAAATGAGTCAATAATCAATTATAAATTTGGTTAGAACTTATAAGTTAAGTGATAGTATATTTAATTAAAATGAATGACTAATTAATTTTTAAGTGAGAGAGAATAGCAAAAAATAAAATAAAAGCCTTAAAGAAATACCAATAATAAACAACTGTGGGGTTGCAAGCAAGCGCTTGTCCAGCCTTATAATTATAGTTTTTAAGACATTTTTTTTACATTTTGTTATATCCAATTAAAGGATTAAAATGACTGCATGACAATTTCAGGGATTAAATTAGTCATATATTCACTTTAAACTTTACTAGATAATTAAACAGTTCCATATCAATTATCAATGCACACACAAAATAATTAATAATTAACTAAGACTTGCAGTAATAGGTAATTAAGTGACCTAAGTAATGGAAGCAACAAAATAGTCATAACAAATAGGCAACAAACACCTCTCGTCATAACAAATAAAACAGATTAGATCAATTATCTTTGAAAATGATTATACTCGAAAAGCATTATAATGCCCACATTCTACGTTAGTAGTATAAGTAACAATGATTAAATATGAAATTAATTTAGTTTTATAATTAATAAAGATCGTTTCGTAGTCCTTTATGTATTAAAAGCACATAACTTTTTCCTTTTAATTTAAAAATTTGAGCAACATTTTGAAATCACTTATTTTTAAAAAAATGTTTAACCTTAAAATACAGATGACGTCTAACAAACCATTCGTTTTTTTTTTACGTGTCTTTTTTTGTTTAAATATGTTTTGACATGTTTTTATTTATTTATTTATATATTCTTATGATGTCTAACATTATCGGTGTGTTTACTTTTCAAACAGATCCAACTATAAATGAACACCCATCCTGGTACTAATTGAAAGATCGCTTTCTTTAATAGTTGTCTTGTTAGATAAATCATAATTGTATATAGTTATGTTTTTGCTGGCTTGGCAGCTACGTGGATCCTACAAGGATTGTGCAATATTATAACTGTAATTGTGCATTTGTCATCTTTTAATAATGACTTCGAATTTTCAAAAAAAAAAATTATTAATAACTACTAAATAATAGTTATTGTAAAATTAAATTTGTTGAATTTCAATGTATTTTTCCTGCCTCAAAATATTTTCCTTCTTATCTTAAATATAACAAAGAAATATTATCCTTGCGTTGCGTTGATCTCAAATTTAAGCAAATATCAACTATTTTTATATTATTTAATGTTATTAATTCTAAGATAATCAAGATACTCTTTATCTAATTGAAGTTTTAGTTTCAATGATTTTTTTTTATTTTTGATATTAAATTTTAATGAAGAGTAAATTAGAAAATTTTAACTTTTAATTAAGATTGATGCAATTAAATGTAATTATCTAATTCTCTATAGTTAGTAATCAATTTTTCTCTTTTATAATTGAGATTGAAGGAAGTAGTCTCTTTGACATTAATCATTTCCTCATACCAATCTAGAAGGGTTTTCCTAAGCGTCACATATAATGGAGCACACTTAGTCTAATATTTGGTACAAAGTCTGCTATATAATTAATACATCCTAAAAATCTTTGTAACTGTTTTTTATCTTTAATCTCATCTAGAAATTTTTCTGTAAATTCTATCGATCTTTGGATTGATATAATAGTCCCCTAATATATTTCATATCTTAGAAACCTAATTTTAGTTTCAAATATTTTTATTTTCCTTTCTGAAACAACCAATCCATTTTCTTTTATAAAGTCTATGAATTTTTCTAAATATTCTATATGTTGATTAATACTTTTTGAATAAAGTAATATTTACATGTGGCAACGACTTGTAAAATTCTTAAAATCTGTTCTCGAATTAGTTATTTTTTATTGTTTAACAATAAGTTTAACAATTTTTCATCAAAAGGCCCAATTTGAAGGAGATTGACTCAAAGGAAAAAAATTGAATGTGAGGAACTGTTGTAAGCAATTCCTAGGTTTGAGTACCCATGAAGCCATTGTCTCCTAAAAATATGGGGAAATGGGTAGTTACCATAGAAAAGGCTCAATTTGAGGGAGATTGATTCAGAGGGAAAATTTGAATGTGAGGAACGGTTGGAAGCAATTTCCTATGTTTGAGCACCCATGAAGTCATTGTCTCCTTAAAACATGGGGAAATGAGTAGTTACCATAGAGAAATTGTTGCTAGAAGACAACCTCTTTAAGTATTTCAAATTGGAATGCAAAATAGGCCCATCCAATGAAATTTATCCTTTTCATCCATTTATTTATGCATTCACACCTTTTACAATTTTCCTTTATCATTTTCCTTTACATTTTAGTTGTTTACTTCAATTACTTTATCACACATTTCTTAGGAGCAAACATATAAATCTTTGTTCGACTTGAGAAGATCTTTGGAGTGACTAGGAACTTAATTTAGAAATAAAGTCTCTTTCTCAAGTCAATCAGTATAAATAAATCATTTGTTGGCCATTAGTCATTTCCATGAGTAATCAACCACAAAACTTATACCAACACAATTGTGACATGCTTGGTGGGACCCAATTATCCCTAATTGAGGTTTTTCTCACTCTATTAGATCATATATTTAGTGTATGCAATTATGTTCAAGACGAGATCTTTTACAAATAGACTCAATTTCTTTTATTTCTTTGTTTGTGATTGTTATAGTGGGAGAAATTGGTATGACTTTTCCACACCTCATAATAAGTATTGGAATAGGGGGTCAAATTTATCCTTTCTAGGGTAGTTATAGAGATTGTGGGTTGAAGTCACATTTTCTACTTGCTATTTTTGCCCATTTGACATTATCGTTGGACAATACAAAGTTGTATGTGCTTGCATTCCATAAAGCTCTTAGCAAGGATGTAGAGTACCCAAAAAGTTGAGCATGGCATTTTCTATCTTATCAATCATTTGACTCTGTCAGATTTAGCCATCAACAGGTCAACATTACTCGCTTCATATTTGCCTATGGCAACTTTTCTTAAGCTGCATTCCCTTTTGTTTCTTGATAAACCAGTTTCTGAATGTCTTGGGACGTGAGTCTTTGCCTCATTTTCATCATGTTTTGTACGTATTTCTTTTGTAAAACTCACTTTTTTAGTTAAAGGTGTTACACACATGTTTTTGGAGAACTACATGTGAAAATGGACCAGAAAAGTTGATTTGAAGAAGAAAATAACACCCTTGAAGAGCACAACCATGCTGACTTTTAGCATGGTCTAGCGAAGTTCAACTTGTAACCAAAATTGCTCGTGAAAGAGAACAATTGTGCTAAGAGTAGCACTGTGTGCTTCAATTTACAAATTTAATAATCAGCGTCTAAGGTTTCCAAAAATGGTCATGCCACCATTAGTACATTTGTGTTGCCTTTTGCACTAGGAAGACATCAACCTCATAAAATTCTAGGAACGATCATGCTATATTAAAGGAGTTTAGGACATGCTTATAAATAGCCATTGTAGCTCATGCTTCATATATAGTGTCACCATATTCTTGTTGGATGTTAGAGTTTTGCTTCCTAAGCTTCTTGGTTTTCGAAGGTGGGAATAATTTCTCTAAGAATTGAAGGTTGTTGACACAAAGCCCAAGTGGAAACTGTTTATTTGGATGCTTTCCTTATCTTTGAGACTTCGAGAGAACAAGATGAACTTCCTCGTGTCAGAGACCTTTGTTTCAAAAATTTGGGTCTCGCATGTCTCCAAGAATCCTACTTATGTTAAGTGGGTATATAATCTAGTTTAGATGAATTGAAGTTGTGCATTTGTCGATGGATTATATACTAAACCATAATATTAATAATAGATTAAATCCTAATAACTTCTCTTGATTGATTGAGAAAATGAAAGAAAAAGGATTGATTTATAGAACTTGTGTAAGAATTATAACAAATTTATTAACGTATATATAAAGGAGTGTATATATATCTTTAAATGGAACATCATTTGATGTTTTTTTTTTTTTTTTTATAGTTAGTGGTGTCTAAACCAATTTGAATGAACTTTTACACTCTTTTCAATAAAAGGCATGCCTATATATCAATCTTGTGGTGTAAGAATACAAGGATATCTTCTTTATTGTTTTCACATGATACAAAAGAACTGAAATAGTTTGGATTTAAACTAGAGAGTGTTTAGAAATTGAGACATTTCCCCCCTCCAAATATCTTCTTTGGAAGAAATTTAATTAGAGGTATTATCGAATATTTAATGTTTTTAGCTGCAAATATATATTTATATTGAAAGAGAAATAAAGAACAAGATACCCAATCTTTACAAACTTGGTACATATATATATCTTTCTCACCTGCATTCAATATTAATTAACCTATAATCTATCCATATTTAATGCATTTTCTTAAAAATATTAAATGTGAGCACCTCCCCCAATGATAATTTAAACTTTAGCTTGTCAGGAGACCAACTACTTACGCTAAACTTACTCTATCTCAATAGAAAGTTGAGACCTTTAATAAATTTTGTGAGGATTATTGTCTCAATATAAACCATCAATCTAATTTTATTCTTCAAATCTTTCATGTATATAATTATTTATAAAAATTTTATAATAATTCAAACATTATATTCTTCTCTCAATAATTAATATTATGATTAATTCATCGGTACAAGGTATAACAATAGATTTTAAATAGATTTTAAGCTATTTAAATTTGAAAAGTTCTTTTACACAAGCAATAATTAGAATTATTTTATTTGTCAACACCTCCTTAATTTCCAATAGCAAATTTGATTGAAAATAATTGAGGGTGGCAAATTATTACCAAGCTAAGATATTGGATCCATCACGGCAACAAAGTTGAAAGGGCAAATTATGATCAAACTGGTAAAACCATACGAGGTACTACTATGTGATAAGGAGTATTAAGCACAGATTGGTCAAATTGGTAATGTGATGTGAGAGAGAGAGAGAGAGAGAGAGAGAATTGAATAGTATAACAGTAATAGAACTTATTACTATTATTTAAATAAAAATTAATTTTATATATTATTTTAATATAACAGAAAAATGTGATATCATCGTGTTACCAAGTGATATATACCATCCAAAGCTTATAAATGGAATTTAATTGAAGATGTTGACTTGCACGGTACTGCTTACAACACACATTTCATAGCAATAAATGCGAGTTAGAACTATCGCATTTTTGGAGTACCTAACTATTAATTGCGATAGGGACCCAGTTTATTCCGAAGCTTAGATTATACACACCCAACCAATTGTGTGCCTTTGGATACGTCCTTCGCTTGAAAATTCTTGCTCTTCTTCAGAAAACTGCATGCAGTATAGTCTCAACTCTCAATCCCCACACTCGCCCCACAAACGTTGATGATGCAAACATCTAAACATCTAATTATTAATATAAATATATATATATATATATATATATATATATATATATATAAATGTAGGCCTACTTACTACTTTAAAACTATGTCCCTTTTTTTAATTCTGGATATACTTAACTAATGCTCTTACACCATTATTTAATGAACTAAAACAGTAAATAATTACTAGTTAAGTTTAATGGTCAATAATATAAAATAAATTTATTTTATTATTTAATTATAAATTATCATCTTGGATAATTTTTAAAATAATTATCATAAACATTAATAAATTTATCATATATGATAAATTGTAATTGAATTACTTCATAAAGCTATTGATATATAATTTATTTTTTTCTTATTAATTTATCTTACATGAAACTAATTGAAGTATTTGGGGTGGACAATTGATTTTGACTGTTACATACTTCTTATGGAACCCAAGTTTGAGGCCTTTTATGATGTGTTTGATAAAGAAGAGAAAAATAATATAAGTGGAGAATTTTGTATTTCTTTCATAGAATTTACACTTTTTGTTATTCTATTTTAATTTTAAGAACTCTTCTATTTTTACCATCTTTATTTTTAACCTCTAAATTAAATATATCCTTAAATTTGTCTATCGTCCCACGAGGTTGAGACATCATGAAATTAGATAGATATTTGTACAAGACACTTAAAGCACTTTTTTTTAATAGACACTCGAGCACTTAATTTGGAAGAAGTTCCATAAAAGTGACAATGAATATTAAATATTTACTCTCTTCAGTTTCTAATATAAGAAAAAGAAAACATAACCAAATTTTAAGTAATTTCATCTTATTTAATATTATCCTTTAAATATGCTTCATTTAATTAAAGTTGTGTTTCCAATTATCCTTTTTTATTATAATAATTAATAATAAGTTCAAAGGAAGGATAATTTAAAAAAATATTTTTTAACTGAGATTGGTATAATTAAATACTCCTTTTGTTTCATTTTTAACTGTTGGATTTTTTTTCTATTTTTATATTGTTCACAAAATTCAATATCACATTAAATAGAAAACCTACTATTTATTGGAATCAAGAAAATTTATTACATATTTTTTTTGTTTCTAAAAAATAACCTTGAACGACAAATAAAAAGAAAAAAGGAGAGTAATGTTTAATTAACTTTCTTAATATAGTAAAAATAACTTTTTCTTGTTCTTATGATCGAAACCGGAGAAAGTATATTTTATACTACTTCCATCATATATATATAAATTAAAATATCCTTATTTAATATTTTCATCTTTGATGCTTACAGTTACACACCTCTGATAGTGAGTTAAATAAGGGTATATTTTAGGGGGGAAACGTCGTAATAGTTAGACTCAAAATTTTTAAAATAATAACAATTAAAAAAATATATAAAACTAAATAAACTAAACATTTGGAATCATTGAATGAAGGCAGTATAGTAATATTGGTGGTATGTACATAGATGTCAAAGATGTATTGGATTTTTTGCCCAGGACCCAAAGCCTCTCAGATAATACTTATATCCTATTTTGATGTAGCAATATTGTAATTTTACTCCTAGTCTCGACGTAATACACTGTTCACAAGTACTAGTATATAGTATTAAGATTTCTGTTCTAAGTGTTGACCTGATCAATACTTTTTAGGTAGGTGTAAGTGTAACTCTACAATATATATTGGCTTAAGTCGAATCAATAACAATTACTTTAAAATAAATATGGGAATGCACCCTTAATACAACATAGAGATCGAGGAACATAATTTTAATTGACACAAATCTGCACGTATTAAATGACATTTAAGTACAACAAAGAAAGGATCATAAGGAACAAATGCATGAGGATTTTCCAATAGGAGGGAATTTTCCATATGGCATTCTCCATCACATTCATAATAGTTATGTGGCAATATGTCAAGCTGCTTGCGGATCTCAAAGTTAAGGAATTGCATAAGAAAATTGCTTAGGAGTCGCCATCGTCATAATGAAAACAAGATTGGTTCAACCAAAATAGGTATCCAACTCTTTAACGTTCATAATAATAATAACAATAGTACGCGTTAAATTGATGACCCAAACTCATGGTTGAATTGAAAGGTCTTCGTGTAGCAATAAATGCTCTCATCCTTTGGGAGGCGTAGGGGACCATTGCGAATTTATGATTAGAGGTTGCTTATGGTTTACGTTGTCCAAGAAGATTTTTTTTTTTAAATTTTTGTTAATAATATACTAGTATATACCAATATTAATTTACAAGTAATAGTAATTTATCAATTAATAAAGTAATTTAGAGTTTAAATAATGATCTTTCATATGAAATAAATTATGTTAAAAAAAATATTTATATTGTGTTGTGTATTCTCATTCTTGCATACAGTAATCAATATATACTAGTAATATCATGAAAAATTTAATAAAAAATGTACTAGTATGTGACAAATTTGTTTAAGGAACAGCACGTGTGCTTTGTTCAAGTCAAATATTTCGGATTGTGTCGGTTCAGGGTGGTGCCGTGCGGGTCAGTAATCTCAATCTGCATGCAGCTACGGTATTAATTCCATTGTGTGGGAATATTAATTACTCATGGATTAAAAATTAAAATGAAAAATATCGAGTCTTAAAGGAATAAAAATAGTTACTCTAGCCGTGTGCTTGCACTTGGTTGCCAAGGTTGGCCTAATATAGGTTAGGATAAAGTTCATATTTTGATTGAAATTTTGTCACCAGTATGAGAATTTTGTTGGTGTTAATATCCTAACATGAAACTTTAAGCACTTCTTGATTTTTTAGGTCTGTTTTAAATTTTATTTTATGAGTCCTAACATTCAAGTCACTTAAATTCTGAAATGTGTAAAAAAGTAAATATGCATAATTAGAGGGTAAATCTTTTTAACTGTATATATGATGTATATTAGAATTATATACAGTACTTTCTCCATCACATAATAACAGTGTGTAAGAAAAAATGTCTTAAAATAATTATTATTTTAATTTTTTAATGTTGTTAATTATATTTTTCTTTTATATCTCTTATTGTATTAATGATATGAGCTAAAAAAAATAAAGAATAAATTAATGATGATAAGATTAATTTTTAAAATTATTATTCTTTTTCATCTATTCATTATTATTTTTATATGTGTAAAATAACTTAGGACGAAAATCATAACAAGTGTATATTTTTTGTCCTTTAATTTGATTTAGTGTCACTTTATTGTGAAAAATATTTTATTTTAATTTAACCTCAAGTTTTTTTTAAAAAAAAATCATAATTTTTTTAATATGTGTTTCTAATCAATTACTGTACCATGCAATAAACATATCCAAGAAAAATCTATTGCTTATTGTGAATGGTAATTTGTTTTTATTTATTTTTAAGTTTTCAATCATTGATATCTAAAAGTAATTTTGAAACATGTTGACAAATTACTGTGTCGCTTAAATATGTTGTTCACCATGGTAAGCAAAAGAATATGTTGTTCAGGTTTTTATTCTTAATCGTTAGTACGAAAAAGAATTTATTGAAAAATATAAAATCCACTTTAAGAATCTGAATATTGTAAGAAGATTAATCTTTAAATACTGACACTACTACAAACAGCACATTCTACATCGATTATTTGGCCTATTCTACGTCGGTTCTACAACCGTCGTTGTAACTGACGTCGTTGAAAGGTAAGACATTCTACGACGGTTATTGAACCGTCTTAGAATATAACATTCTAAGACAATTGTTAGTCTACAACCGTCTTAAATTTCGTTTTTGATTTTTTTTTTATTTTTTATATTAGTCTATTAGTCCACATACACAAAAAATAATTATTTCGAATACTAACTTATCCAAGTATAGGAATGATAAAATTACAATACCTGCATTTAAAAATAAAATACTAGTAAAATCAATACTATACTTGTAAGGGTAACTATCCTTACTCATTTGGTACTTGTATATATAGATAGATAGTTATGTACCTAGACTACTTACATGCATTTCAAATAACTTGAATATATGGTCTCCTACTCTCCTGCAATATATTACGTTTACTTTCACAAACTTATAAAATATAAATGTTGTTTTAATATTACGTTATTCTAGGTATATGTAGAAAATTCAAAGATACACATCGTAATAGAAAGCGCCCACAAATTAGCTTCATAATAGCATCATCATAACAATAAGGATAAAGTATATATATATATATATATATATATATATATATATATATACAAAAAAAATTATACATTAACCGTGTAAACTAATTTTATATTATCATTCCATCATAAATAATTGTTGATATAATTTTAAAATAATTATTACAAAAGCGAACAAACTTATTATATATATATATATATATATATTAATTTGTGATTTTATCATAATATAAAATTATTTTGTATGTACAATACTGTATGACTTTTTTTCTAAATTATGGAAATAATATATTCCAATAAAATTCTCACTTTGGATCAAACTTATGCAACTGTGTCTTAATAAGTCAGATTTTACTTACTTTTTATTGAACTCTAAATTAATCACAATATATTTTTTTCTGATGAATCAAAGGATTAAGTAAAAAAAAAAATTATTCAAAATATATTCAAGCCTAACTGTTTGCGTATAAAAGCCTAAATCCTGACAAAAAAAAACATTGGGCTTTTGATACTTACTATCAACCATCTACTAGACACACCCATTTATTTATTTTTCTTACATAAATTACTTAATTAGCCTTATTTTTTATAATTTCAAAACAAAATTCTTGAGTCCTTCTCCTTTGGGATGACAAAGTGGGTCAGTCCACCAAAAATGAATCAAGTTGGTCCTAGCCCACAAAAAAATGGGGTGGGTTGGACTAACCCACTTTGCAAAATGGGCTAACAATGCTAACCCATCTCACTTTTTTAGTGGACCACATGGGCTGGTCCACCAAGTCAAGCCCATTTTGTCATCCCTATCCTCCTTCTCCACACCACACTCTCCACCTTTGCTTTCACACACTATCGGTACCTTTGGAAACACCATTTTTCCTCACACCTTCAATTAACAACCTCATCTCTTCTTTTTTCTGCACCTCACAAGCACATTCTGCTCTCATTCAACAAAACCCCCACCATTGATTCATTATGCAAAAACACACCACCATCCGTTCCAACCCACACTAGTACCCCAAAACTGAAAAACCAGAACCTAAATATATACATGTAGCCTAGTCATTCGCAACAAGTTTCAAAAGTTGTATCCATGTAGCCAAAACCCTTGTTGTCGGGTTGGAGATTCATCGCCTCTTGCATTGGCCTATGATTAGAAGAGGGGGGAGTGTGGCCCAGGATGACGGAGGAATTTTGTTTTGAGGAAGAGGGTAAAACAAAGGTTAATCAAGAAATTTAATATTAAAAAAGAGAGTGAATTTAGTAAGTAGGGGACATACAAATATATAATCCAAAAAATTGTAAGCAGACAACACATCTATGGATAATGGGCTCTCAATTGAAAGCCCAATGTTTTTTTTTTTCAAACCCAAATACTTGAACTTGTGCTCGACGTAGATGTATAATGAAATTGATCCTCGACATCAGAATAATAGGAAAATGCTTAAGTTTTTTTTTTTTGGGGTACAAAAATGCCTAAGTTTTTTACTGATTTACTTCTAATTTCTACTTTATTTTTTATTTTATTTTATTTTGTATGAGTTCATTAACGTAAAAATTATTCATTTATTAGTTATTATCCCTTAAAATAAGAATTAAGCAATTAATTTTACCTAAACAATTCTATGAAACATACATTCCAAAATAAATTTTAACACGGTGATGAGAATAGAATATTTTTAAATGGCTTAAATAACCATCTAGTCCTTATAAATTAGGGATTTTTTTTAGTCTTTTAAAGATTTTTTTAAAAAGTTTTTGTTTTAGTCCCTACTTTTAACTAAAAAATTTAACTGATTAAAATTCTAAAAATAAAAATATAAATCTTTAGAAGATTACAATTTTTTAAAGGACTATAAAAATACAATACTTTATAAGGACCAAAAGATAATTTAAACCTTTTAAAAATCATGATATTCCTAAAAAAAATTATAAACCATTTGTTCAGTTAGAACAATTCAATATAAGTTGATCTAAACACTTGCTACTTACTAGCTGAAATTTCTATGATACAACGTATACAATTAATTTTAAATAATAAGAAAGAATTCAAATTTTAGAAATAATAGGATCATTATAAACATAATAAATTAATAAGCTTATCTTCTGGTATTATAATTAGTTTTAATATAATTTTTTATAAAACTGAGTAAAAAATAGGATCCTCTTTTTACTATTCTTTTGGGGTTATTCTTTCATATTATACTTTTTTTTATTTTTTTTATTGAAATATTTAATC
>PYAF01005831.1:712183-722440 GCA_007407185.1 Glycine tomentella | reverse complement strand
TGATAATATCATAAAATTTATTAAATTTAATATTTATTTTAATCAATATTTATTATAAATTACTAGAAAAACAAATAATAAAATATTTATTTAGTATATTAAAAATTTAACTTGGTTAAAAGAAATTATAATATTAAATCATTCTTCCATGATCTCAAAATGGTAGTATCAAGTTCTTATAAATTAAGATAAAAAAAATTGTTATGGTTATCAATGTTTAATATTTCAAATTTCAGAATTTTAGAACGGTAGAAATTTAAATTTAACTATTTAGATCTTTTCTTAAATTTTGATTTCAGGAAATTCGTATTTCCTATAAATTATTTAGCTTTCTTTTGTAGAGTACGAAAATAAACAAACAAAACTATGTTCCTAAAGGGGAATCTAAAAACAAAATTCCTAATAAACCATAAGTATGTAATTCCAGTTTAAAACTGTGTTATATGTATATATTATGAGAAAAATGGTTATAATGTAATTTTTTTTACAAAATCATATAATCATGTGATAAGTTTGTTGACTTTATGTAAGTTATTTAATTTTTATGTTATACATTTTATATTATAAAATAATATTTTTTTAGTTTATATGTTTTTGGTAATTTAAATTGTGAAGTTCTTTTATATTAGTATTAAAAAAAATATGATTTTTTATTTAATGTTAATAAAAATTAATATTTTTCTTAATTTATATTCTTTATTAATATAAATTTTTAATGTTTTATATATATGGATTTTAAAGTTTTAACATGTGTATTGAAATTTAAATTTTTTGTATTCATATTTATTAAAAATAACTTTCGAAAACCTTAAAATTTAAATTAACTTATTAAAAATTTCAAAATGAAATATTTTAGAACAATGTAATGATTACATTGCATATGTTTACAACAAAAACATATTTTTATTGTAATGTAAGGGGTGAAAAAAAAATATAATTCTATTGTGGATGTGACCATTGAAATCAGATTGCCTAAATGGAATTTTTGTCTCAATTAGAAAGAGTGAACATAACTATCCTACTTTGCCATTGTGCTTGGTAAATTCACAACCCCTATTTAAGCTAACAAGACCATAACATGTCAAAATAAGTACATTACTTTTGTTAAATAATCAAATTAATGGTGATATAAATTAATTTTTAAAAATTAAATTAAATTAATTAAGATACAATATCATATACATTATCCTTTTAATTTAATTGAATTAATTTTTATAGAAGTTACCATTAATTATATCATAATTAAGTAATTTAAAAAATAATATTTATCACTATTAATTATAATTTTTCCATAAAAATTAATAAAATGGAAACGGGTTTTCTTGTGTACGACGGATGCAGAAAAATATGCAAGAGATTCTATGGTCTAAAATGTATAAAGGAAATATAATTTAGTTGTCTATTTTTTCACCCCTCTTACACAGCAAAAACTTGTGTTTGTTGTATACTTTATACACTGAAAACATATATTCCCACTAAAAGTGTATTTGTAGAATATATGTTTTTAAAGCGTGTAGGGGTAGGAATAGCAATTCCTTTTGGGCTATCTGTGGGACTGGGTTTCTTGTAAAGGACCCAAAAGAAGAAAATCTTTGTTTTAAGTTTCTAAAATCCAAATTATAGCTTAGACCAAGAAAAAGTATTCAATTTGTAGCATTTTTTTTTCATTCCATTCCTACCACAACTTCAACAATTATTTTCTAAAAGAAAATTTTCCTTACGAAGAAAGAACAGAAAAACCAAGATTACATTACTGTTGGAAAATTGAGGGGGGTAAACATCGGGGAGATTTACATGAGTAATCATATAAGTGAATTAGACACCACACTTTGACCCAAAACTTTAAGGCTCAGGTTTATGGGTCTTCTCCTTACTTATATGATGTTCAACTTTTCTATTTCTATCCGATACGAGACTTTAACTCATATTTATACTTCAACAATTACATCATTAATTACGATGATGTTAAGTTATTAACTTCTCTACTGGTAGAAGATCCCCATGAAGATCCCCATGATACAAGGAACTTTAAATAAGCCCATGATTGTTAGCAACATGTGACCCATTCTAGATGCTCACATGCCACACTTTCGTGGTATTGCATGTCTTTTAAGATAAAATTATATTTGTATATTATATTCATACGCTTAATATTGTTAACTTGTTGGAATGGACTTAATTATGATCATTCAGATACGATCAAATTAAGAAACACATGCAAGAAAAGTACAAAAATACCTTAGCTTGTTTATCTCGAATATTCTTCACTAAATTAATTGTGATTCAAATTTCAAAAAACGTAATGACTAAGAAATATTGTAATGATTGCTAAGAACGTGTTGAACTCGCAGCCATGTAGAAGAAACTTAAGTAGTTAAATATATGCATAGTTGGCACTGTTGAGGCACGTAAAAGGGTAAACGATCCCATGCTACTGTTGAGGCACGCGTCTTACAGTTGGTATGTTGACATTATAAAAAATAAAAATAAAAAGCTGCTTCAGATTCTGATTCTATCTATTAAAATAACACATGTAGCTTCTGTATTATTCTTTTAGAGAGAACAAAAATGACTAGAATGATGTTTATTAATTAGAAACACTGAAACATTATTCTTCCGTTATAATGCTACTACTAGTAGGAGGATATAGGCTGTGAAGTGATGGATTTTTCTGTTCTGTTATGCGCTGTCTTTAGGGCAAGAATATTCTCGAAATTATTGGGAAATCTTGCTCCCCAACTTCTAATATTTTTCTATATAGTTATCTACAATTTTATATGAAATTATTAATGGTGTGAAAAGAAATATAACCTACCCTTATGTAAAATGGATCTCGTATATATCTACCCAATATTATAAGCCCGAGTCCTCATTCTTGAACGAATATTTCTCTAGGAGTTAGGCTATAATTAAGATTAAAAATTTAATTAAAACTGTTAAGTTAACTTATTGAGGTATGAATATTTGATAAAATCATCTATTAAAATAGTTTTATAAGTGTAAATGATAAAAATATATACATTATTATATATTATTTATACATATATACATACTTATATGATATTTTTATATAAATTTTAATTTTATTTTATTGATTAAAATAAAAATTCTTTAAAAAAAATCTCACTAAAGAAAATTCTTAACACTCTCGTTAAAGAATAGCTCATTTTCATTCTAAAAGTTATTTAAATTTTGGCTTAAATTCACTTTGGTGTCTATAGTTTTAAAATTGTATAATTTTGTCCTCAAATTTTTTTATTGCACATTGGTCCTTCATGTTTTTAGAATTTAACAATTTCGGTCAACCATTAACTAGTGTGCTATCAATTTTTTTAACAAAAATTGTTAATATAACATGTTAGTAATGACGTGATGCGATAATCCACCACATAATAATATAATAAACAATGTGTTGAAATCATACACTATGAACCCAAATTACACATTTATGATATTGTCAATGTAATGTCACATTAACACATGTTAACATATATGTTGGACTGTTATGTTATTTGCTATATTAGAATGTCACAAAATCGTCAATCTGCTTCATCAATATTTTTTTATTAAAAAATTTACAACATGCTAATAATGAACCAAAATTCTTTAATTTTAAAAACATGAAATACTACGTATGCAATAATTTTTTTAAAACCAAAACTGTATAATCTTAAAATTTTAGGCATTAAGAGTGAATTTAAGCATTAAAATTATATTGCTGCAAAGTAATACATTTCGTGGTGTCAACGCGCATATATATTGTGGGTTAGGTATACAGGCAAATATTCTCATATCATTACTTCTTCTTGACCCAAAACACTGCCACGAGTCCAAAACCGATCCCCAATGTTAGATCGTCAGGTTTTCTCGACAAGAATAAACCATTTTCACACTAAGACCAATATGTCTTGTTTTTATTTAATCATTTTCTTTTCTTCAATTTGCGGGAGTGTGAGAGAAAAGAGAAGATATAGCAGCTCCTCCTACCTAATTATTTCGTGAATAAATCGATATGATATGGTGGAGTTTTGATGGAGTAAGTACTTCTCGAGCCTGCTGCCAGCTAATTCATTGAACTTGAACAAACCATTAGAGCTTGCAAGGTTGGCAATTGATCTATGTTGTACTGACGTTAGAAAAAAAAAAAAAAAGTAACATGTTTTTAATTAATAGCTACTATATTTGTACAAGATGTTACATTCCGCTCGATATATGAATTAATTAGATTATTACCTCAGGAGACATTGATGATTGATCACATAAAAGAGGGAAGGTGTAAGATCGGCATCATGAATGTTTAAGACAGATAGGGAGACACTTTAGGTTCAAAGACTCATGATATATGCATATTAATGCTAAATGCCATCAACGAAAGTTGTTGAAATGAACAAAATCACATTAATTATTGTCCTTTGTGTCATAATGATGTTCGACTTATTTTCCTTCAAAGTTTGAACTATAAAATTGTTAATATGATAATTTCGGGTTTAAGTCATGAAATAATATTGCTTCTAAATATTTAGAAAAAAAAATTGTTATTTATAAGTTTTATTTATTGGTTTCAGTAAGATTGTCTTTAATAAAGTATTTATGAAATTTCTGGAAAAAAAAATAGATACTCCATCCGGTCCTTATATTATCATAAGGGAGTTTAAAAATGTAATTTAATCTTTTTTTACAAGATTAATCTACAATTTTTTATGCATTAATTATGTTTTCATAAAAATATCCTTGGTTAACATTATTATTGGCGTAATAATGAAAAAACACAACTCATTATGTTTGTTTACAGGAATGGTTTTGAAAAAAAAAATACTAATTTAAGACTAACTTAATGCTTTTAACTAAATTAACTAAATGTTTCAATTTGTATAAATCAGTTAATTGAACCTCGTAATAAAAACCGGAGAGAGTATGTTAGCCAGCAGCAACTAGCAAGCAAGTTCAGAAAGAGAAAGAGTTGAATTTATAAAACTTTAAATTAGTTTTCTTTTAATTTCTTTTTTTTAAAGAAATTTTTCTTTTAATTTCCATGATCAAGGATCCCTGATAATTTATCTTTTATTGAAAAAATGTTGTCACGATTAATTGCACTGAATTTTCTCTCGAATTCCTGAAATGCAGAGCTGTAATTCCATCAAATTTGATACAAGCTTCCAGTACCATCAAATGGTTGTTTAGTATGATCTTAATTAAACTAAAATAAAATTCTAGCATGGTATGGTACACACTGATGTCATAATAGAACCTTCAGTACAATTATTATCTTTTATCTTCATGATTTTCTCTCAAACGAAAACGAAAACACATCATGCCTGCGAGTCAAGGAACAATTAATTGGTCATGGTCTACTATCAACAAAGATTGATTAAGATTTGGGTAGACAAGACTTCTACTAACATTATGTTAAGACTTCGTCAATTGTACGTGTGAAAAGAATATGCATTATAGCCGACTTGAAATGTATTTTAAGTGGATAATTGTTGGGTATATCGTTTACAAAACCTTCATAATTATAGACATTAAGAAAAAATCATTGCAAGTATCATTTGAATTTTGTGGATGACGTAAATTATAAAGAAAAAACTATATTTCAGTGAAAATTGTTAGGTTTGTGTTCAATGATTAGTTTATAAAATCCCCAATTAGATTTAAAGTTTTTAATATAAATTATAAATTATATTAATGAAATCTTAAATTTTAAATTTTGTTCTACACAATATGTAAGAATATTTATCGATGTAAATGGGACTTTAGACGTGATTACTTGTATGGATTCCGAAGTTTAAATCAATGATCATAATATATGAAAGGTGATTTAGATGGTGTATTCAATTAAGATTTGAAAAGATTTTTTTTTATTTAATCAAGATTTTTAAATAATAGAAATAAGTTTTACGATATTCAGTAAAGACTATTATGATTTTTTAAGAAATTCAATAAAATCCGTTGATATTTTTTTTACAACTTTTTTTTTTTGGTATTTAAAAGTATATAAATTTTGATTAATTATTTCTTAGGATGGATTTTAATAAATTTCATTAATTTTTTTATTAGAAAATATAGATTAAACAATCTCACTCAAACTCTTGAGATTTCATGAGACTTTCTTGCTTTTTTTCTTTTCCTGCCAATTGATATGATTTTTTTTCTCATGACACATAGTTTGTTGTCTCTTTGTTGAAAGCGTGGTAGACATTCATAATTTTTTTTCTCTTTCGAGTGATAGTCAATATGCCCAGAAAGGTGATATGAGAGATTTTTCCAATTTTTTGAATTTAGGACATCTTGATTGTGTGCTTATACATATAAATGAACTTGAATATATACGGACATGAGAAATATATGATTTTAATGAACATGAGAAGTTGATTCGTGTATAAATGGACAAATATATAAATGAGGTTTAAAATAATTGTTGGACATGTTTTTTGTTTGGTGGGATAATTATTGTATAAATGACTACAAGTATTCATACTATTGACAGACATTACGGTATATAGTTTTTATACAATTAACTTAATTGATGATTGAAGAAAAATGAACTTGTTGTGTTTATAAATATGATAGGGAAAATTGAGTTGTTATTTAATAGGTTTAAGGTTTTTTTTGTATAAAATAGATTTTATTTATAGTGTTAGGTAAACAAAATTTATGAATTTTTATGAATAATTTTGAATATTTTTAAAAAATTTACAAAATCCTTTAAAATTTCAAAAATCTATAATATCCTTTCAAATCTTATGAATTCATATTTTATAAATTCATTAAAATCTAAACTACAAAATCATAATTATAAAAGTCTTTTAAAAAAATAAAAATTATTACATTCTTACAAAATCTTTTAAAATTTATAAAATTATTTTATATTAAATAATTTTTTAAAATCTTAAACCAATATCCTAAAAATAATATTTGTACCTAAAGTTTTTCGTGCTTGCCTTTTATCATTGGCATGTAATGTTTTGGGTCGCTTTATTCTCATGAGTGCATGGATAATACACCCATACCAATTTCTACGATACTTGAAAGGTTTTAAGATATTTTTTTAAATTGTATATGAGGTAACAGAGTTGTGTTGTTACGGTTATTGGGTCCAAAGTTAAGGAACATGCTACAAGTGAGTGGTCTAATGAGAGAGAACTCAGAGAAGTGCTTCATAAAGTGTTATATGAGGAGAGTAATTGGAAGTTTAAAAGAGAGGAAAATTTTAATTACAATATTTGCTAAGCTTTTATCATTACACATAACTCTATCCTTTTTCTACACTAACTCCTCTTTAAGTTTTAAAACATTACAACAACATCCCCTAAACTTTTACAAATTACACATAACCAAATCCTTTTTTTATTTTCCTACACTAATCCCCTTTATGTTTAAAAATATTACACTAACATTTCCTTATATATTTGAAAACATTACATTAATATTCCCTTAACATCCTTCAAATCTTACACTAATACTCCCTACAAGGGATATGAATGAAATAGTAAAAAAAAAAAAAAAAAAAAAGTAAACAAGGTGTGCTTGTGAAATTACATGAAACTTAACTTTAGGGGTTATTGTAATTTGCTCAAAATAAAATAACTGTTTCTCATCTTTTTTTATTGTCCAGGTCCTCTCAATTGGAGGAGTGGATTTTCATTGCCTCTTTTTCTATGGATGACTTTGTGCTTTCCTGGATCCATGGATGCAAGACAGGTTTGTTCATGATTATTTAATCTAATTTAAAACCTTTTCAAATCACATTGTAGGCATTTCAACCCCGTTTCTATTGAGTTGCCTTATTTCAGGTTTAAAATATGACATCAAGTGAGAGGTTCAAGCTCTCCAATCAATTTCATTAACACAAGCGGTTGACCTTACCAAATTCAGGAGGGGAAACTTCTCCATTTTCAGCGTTTATTTTAATCTCATTTTATTGTTCCGCCACGCCCACAACATTTTGTTCCCAAACAATTGTCTTCATTGTTACCAACCCTGCCTTCTCTTATTGTCTTCATTGTTATCTCTAACCAAGATTACCACTCAAGTTGAGAAAAGGCTCCATAACAAGTGTCAATCTTGAATGTTATTGATGATTTGTCAGGATGCTGATAGTATTTTTTTTTAGAACATGTGACGCCTTTGAGTGAGATGAATGTGCCATTAAACCATTACGGATCCAACTCAACCCATGTTAGCTCCCATGCTTTACCTGGAAATGGGGCCCCACATAAATTATGGGTTAGTGGGACAATTAAGGGGTATTAAGTGTGAGCGAGTCTTAGTAGATTGTGGCAATACTCATAACTTTGTTTAGGAGAAAGTGGCTCAGTTTTTGGACTTTGCTTATGAGCCCGCCTTTCCTTTGAAAGTTCTCGATTGTCCCTTTCTTATTCCACACGGTGTCCACAAGTTTCCATATGTATACAAGACCACTCGTTCAATGTGAATTTGCATGTATTGGATGTTAGGGGAAGATACTATTTTAGGTGTGCACTAATTAAAAGGGATCGACCCAATTATAACTAATTATAATGCTTTTGGATGGGTTTAAGTGGAGATCAAAGGAGATAAGAGTTGGAGCCCTATTTCCTTCTCTCTTCAATTACTTAAGCATGTCACATAAATAGTTGCTACTCACGATCACCTAGTGTTTTAAGGATTGAGTTCCGAACCGGCTGATCGAATCGGTTTATTTCTCTACAAGTAGGAATTGTTCTTTGAATTTAGTATATTTTTTCATTTTTTATTTCTATAATTTTTTTTTTCAAAATAATCCCTGTAAGTTTCAAATGTTTTATTTGTAATCCTTGACTTTCTGCCATTAAAAACTATCCGGACACCATTATTTTGTTGATGTCAGCATGTGCCACACCAGCAAAATGTACATATTATTAAGGTCACATCAATGATCCCATGTTATCATTACAGAAAATGTTTGTTAATAATTACACATCTTCTCAATTGAAAAATCTTAAACAATCACTAATTGTGATTTGACATATTTTAAAAACACATCGAATTTTACAGAGACAATTTTACAGGACTATTTTGAGTTCTTTTGCGAAAACTAAAAGCACATCAAACTACAAGAACTAAAATATTATTTTAGTCTTATTTATTTATAATTTTATTAATTTAAGTATTTACAATGTCTTTGTTGTAAAAAACCTTTCAAGTTGACTGACTTGAATAACCATTATACAGTAGTTCTCTATTATGACTCAGGCTGACTTCCTTTTAGAAATAAGTAAACTTTGTGTCCTCCTTATTGATACTATGGAGTATGGATCCTATTGATCTATATGTTTGTTTTTCTTAGCAGTACTTATAAATTAACCATTGCAGCATTATCACGTGTTAAATTCTTTTCTATATATACACCAATTAATAAAATTTATTTTTAAAATTTTAACCCCGACATAGATGCATGCAAAATCAAACGCGGATACTCAGCAAAGACAAATGGCCAAATACAGATAAGGACGATCCTTTTTTTGCTAATGGCATGCTTGTGTATGATCTTGACAGACCAACCCACACAAAAATACAAAGTCAGTATTTATGTATATTTATTTTTCTCCACACAAAAAAAAAATCCAAAAAATGTGTAAAGATTTGCAACTTGATTATACTTAACCATGTTGCAAGCTAAACCGGATAATTGCAGTCTTGTTTTTTTACTGGAGGATAGTTGCAGTCTTATAATTTCATGTAAACTAAATAAATTATAACTGTTTAATGAAAGGCGTGTGTATGGCTGATATATATTGAGTTGCCCTACGGCCCTACCCACATATATGATCTGATAAAGCCATGAAGTTTTCTGTCACTATGATGAGCTACTTACTTTCAATTTATTGGATAAAGATTTTTTTTTTTTGGAAAATGAAATGATATTAATTTTTTTCTCGTTATATAATTTGTACAGATAACTTTAAAGAAATATTTTCTTTACAACCTAATTTAGCATTGGTTTTCCATAGCTTATTCCAATTCTGCTATTAAAACGCGCAAATAATTTTTCTACAGTAAAATCCATATTTATTGAAAAAGAATACTCATCATACTTTAATTTGATACTTTTATTTTGATAGATGTCACATTTAAAAAAAAATTATATAATTGTATTTTCATATGAATGAGGATATTATACTAAATGTATTTTCTTGGAAAATTTTATATACCAATGATGTATATCCACTTAATTAGCAATTGATCGAAATACAATCGTACAGAAATTATGAGAGTTGTTATTTATATAAAACTAAT
>PYAF01005831.1:683684-702288 GCA_007407185.1 Glycine tomentella | reverse complement strand
ATGTTATGCAATGTAAAATATGTTAGACAAGGCAAACACAATAAAAGTTTGATGTGAAACTAATTTCAGTACTAAATGCAAAAATCTTTATAAAAAAAAGTGTCGTGTGACCACAAAAATATACACATAATAATATATGATACTAAAATATCAATAAATTTTAAAATTTATTACCAATCGCCCATTAGCTAATCTAATATACCAACATCAATATTAAGTTTCATTTTCTATTTAAATACTGGATTGTTTAGATAAATAATTTTTTCATTTAATTTATTATTTTAGGCAAATAAAAAATGTATTAGTTATGTTTTAATATTAGTCTATGCTTTCGGTCTTTAGCATAAGTATAATCAGGATTTTTTTTAAGAAAGTAGAATGAGATAGAAGATTGATGGAATGAGAAGATAATCTAGCCAGATATAATTATATTTTCTTAAAATTAAGGGTACAATTTAATGCTTTACTAATATTTATGTGAAAAGCATCAAAGAATTTACATTTTAAAGGTAAAACAATATGAGATAAGAAGTTGTGAAAAGTTTGAAGATCGATAGTTGTAGCTGGAGAATAATATTTGTGTACAATTCAATCTTTTCTATGCTATATATATTTATAGTGGAAAAAAAATATTTTTTCAATATATTATTTTTTAATATTTGTCTATAAATTTCTCATGAGAAAATATACAATTTGCTTTCTAAAAGATATTTTGTGTCGCTTTAATCTTTGAAAACTTTTCATTTGAGTGCAATTAGTTCCCAAATTTATGAACTTGTTTACAAGTTTATTTTATTAAATTATGCAACTTGCTAATAACATTACCTTTTTTCTAGGACCAATTAGTAGAGACAAAAGCTTCCGGATACTAAAATAACACAAATAATTTTAGAAGAAAAAAAAACAAAAGTTATATGATTGTGTAAAAATTAAAATATTGTTATTAACTTAGTGTAATAAGTTTTTAACAAAGTTGTGTGATTGTGTTGTATAATATTTTATTTGAAAATTTTATAATAATCAAATAAATGATGATAAAATTATTTTCTTGTGAATTAAAGTAAACTCTTAAATCTAAAACATCACTTGAATTTTGAGTTTATTTGACTTAAGAGGTGAAAAAAGTGAACCAAGAAGCAGACCTTCTTTCCAACCCAAAGACCGCATGCCATTGTTGATTTCTCTAGAGAGGGTACACAATGCAATGACGAAATTACCCTCCATGCAAACACAAAACAACGAAATAGCCCCTCACCTTCGTGGATCGGATTTGTGATTCCAAAACAAACACCACCGAATATCACGGCAATTACATTGCTGACCTGCCACTACCTTCAATCATGACTTTAATACATCCAAACCTTGCCATTTTCAAACCCAATTTCTTCTCTTGGTTTTTCCCCCCATATAGATACTAAAAGTTAAAATAAATATTAAACTTTACAAAAAAAAAAAAAAAGAGATACTACTTAGACTAAGTAATTTCTTTTATATATAATGACTTTGATTCTTAACTATGTGAACATAATAATATTTGTAAGAAGAATTGTCCTCTTAGCTGTTTTTTTTTTATTTTTTAGAGAATAAATCTCATGACTTTTGATTGTGAGGATATCTTACTTTTAGGAAGAAAAAAAAGAGTAAAAGATTATTCATGTGATTTTATGTGCGTAATACCAAATGTGTAACTTTGTGAATTATTGTTGTTTTGGATCGCTTTATAAAGGAATTCGTCATTCAATTATAGCTTGCCTGCTAATTTGATTAATTGAATAAATCCAATCATGCTGAGTTCCTTGTTTAACTTTTAAAATCATACAAGTTTGGATTTATATACTCTTTAATTATAATAAACCCAACGGAATAAATAAATAAAAAAACTAAACACACATGACTCATGAACTTCTGCCAATATGATTGTATCCGATCTTATGGAATCAACTACAATTAGGATGTATCAATGCCGAAGTTATAGATGAGAATAAATTTTGATTATCTTTAAAAATATGTTTTAATCCTTGAAATTGTGATATAGTATCGTTAATCTTTCAAAAATCATTTTATTATCTTTTATCTGATTTTTTAAAATAATCCTTAATACTATTTAATGATAATATAAGATGCATTCAATTATTTCATACCAAATAATATCACATTATTAATAAACAGTGAAAAAAAGCCATTTTGTGAATTTAAAGTTTTATAAAGATTAAATTTTAAAAAATAAGATAAAATAAAATCATATTTGTAAAAGTGAAACGGTTAACTTCCCAAACGATAAAATCACAATGAATTCACACTAAACAGTTCAATTCCGAAACGGCACGAATTTTATCGCTGCTAAAATTTCCTGCTCTGCCCCTTTTCCGCTAATTTCCCTTGAAATCGAAAAAAAAAAAAAAACTAAACGGAAAATTCAAAAGAGAAATTCTCATTCTCTCGTCACAAAAATCAATAAAGTGAACAAAAATCTTTGCCTTTACAGGGAGAGAGAGCATCGAATCGAACAACAACATGAAGAAAAAAAAGAACCCAAAACAATTACAAAATTACAAATCCTAACATTGTGCCTCATTTTTTTCCTCAAGATCCTAACGTAGTATATTTACAAAAAAAAAAAAAAAAAAAACCAGAACCAGCAAAATATCTCGCCAATTAACGGTTTACGTATTTTCTTTTCTTTTTTTTCTTTGTTTCTCAGGAAAACTCTTCCGGCGAGAAATTTACGAGCTCAGCGATGTCACGCGCGCCGAGTCCGAGACGAAGCGCGTCGAGAACACGCTCGAAGACGAAGACGCGGCACGGCAGCCGGAGCACTCCTTTCTGCTCGTAGCCGTATTCCTGCGCCGATTCGTTGAGGAGCTTGACGAAGACGGGGTGGTTGAGGAGCTCGGCGCACACGACGAAGCGCTCCATCTCGTCGCCGACGTAGATCGGCACGTGCCCCTCCGGCACCACCGCCGCTCGTCCGCGGCGGATCTTGGCTGCCGCAGCGAGACGAAAGGACTCCGCGCGTCGGCGGCGGTGGTGGCAGCCCTGGGAGGAGTCCGAACGGAGGAGCGTGTAGTTGGAGGAGTCAGCCACGCGCGAGAGCCGGCGGATCAGCTGCTTCATCTCAAGCAAAATTGATTATATTAATTTGGAGGGAATAGTTTTTGGTTTTCAACACTAAGAGATAATAAGAAAAGGAAACTATGGCGTTTGTTTTATGTTTTTGTTGTTGCGGTTGGGGTGGGTGAGGAGTGAGCAAGAGAATAAGTTATGAAATGAGTGATGATGGGAAAAGAAGAGTGTGAGAGGGGTATATATACATATATGCGCCAAGGGTGGGATGGGGATTCTAATGGGAAGGTTATGATGCGAGAAGTCTGGCAGGTACAGGTAAGCGTACTTGGCAGGTACAATTGCTAAGAGAGAGGGGAAAAAAAAAATGTTACATAGAGAGAGAGAGAGAGAGGGAAAAATAAGTGTGAGAGTAAATAAAATAAATTCATATTATGAATGGGAGGGTGTATTTTGTTTATTTATTGTGGTGGCAATGAATTTATTGTTTGGTTTTTCCCTTTGGCTTTTTGTCAAAGTGTTTTGCAGTGGATGTTTGGATTACCACGCGAGTGGAGGGTGGGATGGGGACGTTCACCGGTGTCCTGTGGACATGGTATGGGTATTTATGGCTTGGGTTAATATTTGCGTATCATTCTATATTTATTATTTTTTGTATTCTATTTTTATTTAGACTATTTTAGATTGAATATGATTTGCATTTACCAATTGAAATCTATATTAATTAGTTGAATATAGTGAATAAGCTGTTACAAGTTTTTTGATTCTTACAAAAAAAAAATATGATTTGAATATGATTTTGGTTTTATTTTTACTTTTTAGTTAATAAATTATTTAATTTTTAAGATCGAGAATATTTGGTATTTTTATTATTTTTTAAATGAAATCTTTAGATTGTTATACTACACCACATTTCTCCGCTTGAACTCCTCCTCGCACTGTATAATTATGGAGATATAGAGTAGTTTGTTTAAACTTAAAAAAACTATTTTAAAATAAACGTTTTTTAATATATGTGTTTGTTTAATAAATAAATAGGATTTATTTGTTAAAATAAATAAAAAAATTGTTTTTTAAACATAAATAATTTAAACAAATAATTTAAAAAATTATTCATTTTTATTAAAATAAATACTTATTTCTACAAATAATTTTAAACAAACTGTTCGATAATATGAAATAGTCTTGGCTCTACATAATTAGGTTCAATCTGACAGATTTTGGCTTAGTGTATTTGAGTGGAGATTCAATAACTATTTAACTTGCACTTTTATGATATCTCTATGTATATGTTTGGTTTTGTGTCAATTTGAAGGAATCTCGCATCAAAATTTTCATGTTTATAACAAAATTACTTCATATAACTTTAACTTTTCACGTTTTTATGAGCGTTTATCTTTTCGACACTCGACCAAACATGCTAATATGTTGAAAGTAGAGAAACTAAACAGCAAGTTCACATGTCCCATGTCAGGGTTCTTGAAAGTTATGAATAAACCACATTTAAACCCTACAAATATGACACCTCTCATACCACCATATAGATTCTCTTTCGATTTTTGTTACTATGTTGAAATATGTATTGATTTGGATATTAAAACGCCTTTATAAATACCTTACATCCCTACCATCTTCACTTAATTAGAGTTGATTAAGTGGGATATTTTGGGAACAATGATTAGACTAGATTAAAAAATAACTTTACAAGTTTAGAAATAAAATATTTTAAAAAAACCTAATAAAAAAAACAGATTTTGTTTAAAGGAGGGGGGATTGGGATTATAAGAGAGAGAAATTAGATTTTTTAATGTTGAGTTAAGATGGGTTGGTTGATGAATAGAATAAGAGATGATTTAATCAAATTTAATTTGTAAATATTTTAATATAAAATGAGAATTTAAAGACTATTTTTACTTATATGCTTAAATATTTTTCAATTCAGATTTGACTTAATGATCTACTAATCACGAGTATGGATTAAATAAATTTATGAGATTTACTAAACTGAAAGTTTTAAGCGCATATGCTCTTTATATTTAATTATGTTTTAATTTTTATTTTTAAAATATAAACAGTATTTTTTTATTAAATTTTTATTAGCCTCTCATATCTTTTAATCTATAATTTTTATCTTTATTTTAATTAATTTTCATTTTTATAAAAATTATTAATAATCAAAAATAACCTTGTATCACAATATAAATTGATTATCTTAAATTTAAAATATAAGTTATTTATTTAATAAAAATTAACTATTCTGAATTTTAGTTATAATAAGATTTATATATTTAAAAATGTTTACTTATAATAAATTTTAGTTATATAATAAAATAAATATTTAACATATACTTTAGACAACAAAAAAAAATACTATTTTTATTTATATTTAGAGGTATTATCATAGTTGTGAAATCCGATCCGGTCAGATCGGACTGGTCCAACCGGGGTTCGATAACCTATCCGGTCAGATTTGATTGGGTCAACTGCGCAACCGGTTCAATAAGGAAATTGGCCTAGTTTGGCCATTGGATCCCGATCCAACCGGTTCAACAGACCAGGTTTCAGAACACTGGGTATTATTGTAACGTACGTGATATGTGCTAATTATTTTAATATTAATTTACAAATATTCATTATGTTGGATGCTAATTAAAGAAATTTGAATACTAATTTAAATAACTAATAAAATTAAAAATCAAGTTTGACTTATATGACTATATAAAAGGGATAAATATTAATCTAATTTAATATAAAAACCAAAGGCACGTCTTTTTTTCTTTTCAAAAAACAATATATTTTCAATATATTTTCATAGTCGAAAGTCATGAGACTAATTCTTATATACTTAAGGCGCATAGTTATCTATGCTTGAGTTTGAGCTTTGTAATTTGTTGGTATCAAAGACAAGTTTCAAACTTAAAATTGAAATACACACGACTTAATTTATAAGGAAATTACATATTTATATAGTAGTTTTTTCCCTTTAAAAGATGCAAAATCAAATTTATTACCTCATTGTTCATAAGTTGATCTTTCCACTCGGTCTTAGTCTCTTCGTACTTATGCACTTGAGACTATGGGATTGTGTATTCCTCCGACCCTCTCAGTCAAACTTTGTCAGATGACCTACTTGATCTTATTCTCTTCTTATGCACTTGAGACTGTGAGACTCTGCATCATTTTATTTTTATTGGGTCGACCTGTCCAAAGCCCATTAACTCATATGTCAAACAACTCAATCTAAATATGATGTTATTATATAACTCATACTAAATTTAGAAGGCAAGACATATTACACTTTACACTTGAATATTTTTGGACTAGGTCTCTTTTTTGCAAGGTACGACCTAGCGACAAGAATAGGACCAAAGTGAAAATTTTAAACTTAAGAGATCAAACTAAAACCTAAAATGTAGATAAAGGACTAAAATTTTATTTTAGCCTTTTAAATATTTAAATTGTCAGAATTAAAATTTTAAACAAATAAATATAATAATGAAATTTTAAATTTATAATGAGCAGTTTAAATTTTGATATATTATTATTTTTAACTAATGATAATTTATTAAAATAACTACTAAAATGTAAAATGAAAATAGAGATAAACGAGAATAGAGTGAAAGGTTAAAAAATTAAAATATACAAATAAAGGAAAAAGAAATATAGCTTGAAATGATTAAGAGAGAAATTTTTTATTGGTTGCGGTATAATATGTGTACATTAAAAAAGAATTGAAAGAATGTTAAAAATATCTAATTGAAAGATCAAACTAAAAATAATTTTGTAGGGTCAATATTCATATTATAAATTATTTTTCTGCTGCATGCATTTCATATAATATAGAAAAATTATAATTGTACATTCATACTATAGTTACAAATGTTAGAGACACAGCTTATTGTGGATCCGTCATTACACACATATGTGCTAACAAAGGGGAGGAAAATGCTGATCAAGAATCCATTTTTACATGGGAAACTCTGGAACTATTAGGGTCGAGGTTAAGAATAAATTCTTATCAAACACACTTTGGAATTGGATAAAGCCTTAGCATTAAACAATGTGTTATATGCATGTAAAAAGTAAAATGTGTAAGAACTTAGTCTCTAGAGCGTTATTGAATAAGCCTTAGACTTTAATATAACATCTGTTAAACGTTTCCATGTGCCCCTTTTATTAATCAATTTGAGTCTAATAACATTGTAATTTGTAAAAAATCTGTATTTGGTTTGAAGGAAAGAAAATGAAAAAAGTGAAAAAATTAATCGAAGAATAAATAAAAAATACTTTGGGAAAATCAACATTTACATTCCTTTTTTTTAAAAAAAAAATCTTTAACGTACTGAACAAAAATAAATTCGTGTTTATGTTTTTTTCCCTCTTACCAAGCATACTAAAAGTGTATGTGACAAGAAATTTGATGTCAATTTGAAAGATATGAAATAACATTTTAAAATTGTTATGGAATCTCACGTTATAAATGATATGATCAGTTTATGGAAAATAAATGTTGATTATGACGTAAAAAAAGAAGTAAATGTAGATTATGAATGGAGAGAGAAAGAAAAAGAAAAGAATAAATGCGTTTAACGTGAGTGAAAGGCAGGAGCGTGTATGAGAGAGGAATAACCGACGTGAAGGACTGTAGGTGTCCCATTCCGTATCAGTACAGTTCCGTCACTGCTTTTTCTTTCCACATAAGAGTCGTATCGTATCCGTCAATCCTATACCATTTTGCAAGGATATGAGTTATATTCACATATTAAATAGATGTAGTTGAATCTTATATATATAGAAATTAATTCAAAAAATTTGTATTTAGATTTTATTTTCTTAACTTCTAATTCGTTGATTCAGTAATAAAGTCAATAGTCTATCGATTCATCTAAAATCTATTAAATTTATTCAGAATCTATTAAAAAAAAATTTACACACGAATTAACTTAAAAAAAATAAATAAATTTATAATAATTAATAAATTAACTCAAGAATTTTATATATAATCATGTTCTTAATAATAATTTTAATATAATAATAATTAAAAACTGTTATAAAAGAATACTTACTATTCTAATAGTGTTTTTGCATGTGTGATTAACATAATGATAACTTTTAATTGTCACTATAGGTTAAATTATACATTTGATATTTTATGTTATTTTTAAATTCAGTTTGATGTCTTTTTTTATATAAAAAACATCTTTAGAATTGTTTTTTTTTCATTTGTTTAGAATCAACTCTCTTAATAATTTTAATATAATGAAAGTTAAAAATTGGTACAAAAATAATACTTATTGATTTAGGCGTATTTTTTAATGTGTAATTAACATAGCGACAATTTTTATTTGTCACTATAATATTTAAAAAGAAAAATTATAAATCCTTTGCAAAGAACTACTCCTTATGTGTGTGTGTTTTTGAGATCCTTTTGTACGAAAATGCATACCAAGAATGACACATACTTTATATGAATTAGAACATTAGTGATATTTAAGATGAATTATTTGTTAAAGACATGATTAAAGTATGGGAATTTATTGCATTGCACAAATCCTTGCCATCGTGAGGCCAAATTTTCTTTGCTTGATCAAATATTTTAAATACTAAGTTTTCAATAAAACAAATCCTAGAGAGAACAATTGAATGACATGACAAAAAAGAAAAATATGATTCACTATTTAACCATAGACACCTCTCATTATGAATTCAATGATTAAGTCTACATTGTTTTTCACACATATCAAAATTAGGTTTCTAAAGTCCTAAACAATTAATCACATTATTAATGGGTTTAAGAATCATCAAATAATTATATAATATTAGCTCATTTTTACAAAATAAAAATTTATAATTAATTACAACCCTCGTAAATTTTAGGAAAGTTATAACACCTTTGCCTTACCTTGATGTATTTCAATCAAATCACCCTAAATTTTGCTAAAAATGGATATCTAGATTGAAAATTTTGAGCTAGTCATGTTAAACCTTTGCGGAATAAACCAGGTTAATATAATTTAGCCATTAAACTCTTAATAAATTTAGCCAAATTATTATTTTTGTTGCAGAAAGCTAGATGTATTAGAATATATTTTTTTGTAATAGATGTGTTATATTGTTAATATAACGACTGCAATATTTTCAGCATATTCTAATAATAAATCGGCATCTCTCTCTCTTTTTTTTTTCCACGTCTCTCCTTTTATCATTTCCTACTCCTCTCACTTTTTCTTCTTTTTTCCCACTTCTATTGGGTGTCCAAGTACAAAATCTCATAATCACAACACAAGATACTTTAAGAAAAAAATATGTTTTAATTTATGACTAATTATTTTATTATCAATTTAATTTTACGTTTATTCATAAGGTGCAACTTAAATTTAAAATAGTAAATAAGTTTGAATTTGAATCGAATAAAAGTAATCTCTATATGCTAAGTTGATTGTGTTTACTCTCTTTTTTAGAGGAGTTGATTTTGTTTACTAATGAGCATAAATTCTTATAAGTCTCTTAAATGAATAGTAGTGTACATATTGAAAGATTAGTCATTAATTATTAGTTGAAAGATACCCTGATTTTAGCCAATTAAACAAAATTCTGTACGTAATAAATTAAACTAAATTAGATTATTTTAGAATTAAGTTGAGACTGTGTGAAAAAAAGTAAGAATCTCTTTCTTTTTTTATTTATTTATGTTTACCATATGAGAAATTAAACAACAATGGGGTTGTTATAGTTCCTTTTAAGGCCAAATAATTAGTTCTAGTATTTATTAGATAAAGTAGGAAAACGTCATGAAAATTAAAGGGGCATCAATCTTTTGCAAATTGTACATTTAGGATTAAAAGCTTATATATATAAGCTACTTTTTTTGTTCTTTTCACATAGTCGACACACTCCCAATTGCGCACGTTTGTGCGGTCTGACTTCGTGCTTGGCAAGGATTTTGGCTTCTTTCATTTTTTAGGGTTTTGCTTTGCTCTTTTCTATTAATCACTTTTGAGGGTGATTACGACTAAAGTTTCTTTTGCCCAAGATATGTTTCAGTATTATCTGCCTTTTATTGTAGCTTGGTATTTTATATCCTGAAAAGCATAAATTCATAAATCTAGTGGCCACTTGCAACTTGATTAAAACTGAAAGTTCAAAAACAATATATGAAAACAACATATATAGTTGAGAATCGGACTCTTCTTCAGCATACACTTTTATTCATTTATTTTGATTGTGTAATGACATAAATTCATGAAACAAAAAGTCTTTGAATGCTTTAAATTGGAGTACTTTGTAACCAAAAAAGATAAGTTAGTGAAACAGTTGTGAGTTTGGGAATAAAATTACATTAGTGTCACCATGGCTTGTCTATTTTATCTTTTGAAGAATAAACTATAAGTTATATAAAGACTTAAAGAACCCATAACATGTACGATTCAAGTTACAAGGAGAATCCACTCTATATATTTACTACTCTTATTGTAAGGGAGAGGATTATATAAGTACATTGAACCTTTATTTTTGTTCGATGTAAGATAGTATGCCATTGCGGAAATATTGTATCCAACAAATATTTTGGCAGCTTTCACTTTTTTTGACTCTTCTAGTATAAGATGGCTAACTGCCTATTTCCAAGTCATCGACCAGCTTTCATGAAAAAAAATATCTTCTACAATGAATTAAGTTCGTCGATCAGAAAGATTGTGTCAAAAAATCAAACCTGTTTACTTTGAGAGATTTGTGCATTAAATTAACATTGAGCGTAATTTGCTTATTGTAGGATATAAAATTGAAAATAAGCTCTCATTATTTAATATTTAAGAAAAAAATCAAAATGAATAATAAAATGTTAGGTAACTCCTCAATTAAGAGAGGACGATAATATATGCAATATGACATATATAGTGAGTATTAAAGTACATCATCACTATATATGTACCTCCCACTGCAAAAAAGGATTTTAATTAATAAGGCTAAGTTGTCACAAGAAGTAAAACCAAGCCAGGAATGTACACTATATATATGTACCTCCTCCTTCTTAATAGTAGTAGTGATTGTTGTTAGGTTTTACGCTATTAATGCTACGCTAATGTTAGGGTTTATCCATGCCTATGCTAATTTTAGTGTTGCCCTAGGTAAACATTGAATTCATTCCGTGTGAGTATTGCTTTGCATATATTTTTTTACTTTATCATTTAGTGTTTTTTTTCCTTGCATTTTTTTATATTTTATTTATTTTATTTTTCATTCTTATGATTAGTCTCAATTACAAAAATGATGATGTGACAAATAGAATGATGAAATCATCATGTCAAGTCATAATTTGATGATTAACTTATGTCACGTCAGCACAGAGTGCCACATAGACATGACAACGGAGTGGGTGGGGACAAGTACGTGATTCCCTATTTTCTGTCTCCCAAAAGCCATCCTCATCCCCATACTTGGCAAGTATCGATTTTGGTTTTTCATTCTTGTCCTAAGCAGGTATTGGGCTATTACCACCATTATAATATTGTTGTTGTGGTCACCATCACTATTATTATTATTATCGCTACCACCATAATCGTCATCACTATAACTACCGTACCACCACTATCACTATTGTCACTACAACCACTATTGTTATTGTCACCACTAACAACACAAATATTTCAGTTGATGTCACCACAATCACCACTCTCACCATTGTCACCTTCACTATCACTATCGTCTCCACCAGTGACGGATCTAGGACCCTGGGTCGGTAGAGGCAATTTATTTTAAAAAATAAAAAATTGATAATAATGGGTTCAAATATATAGAATTAAATAGTATAAAATATGAAAATATAAAAATATGAGAATAATGGGTTCAAATATATAAAATTAGGGGGTAAAATATAAAAAATATCAGATAATTATATGTAATTTTTTAAAGTGAGGGGTGCATTTGCCCACCCTCACTTTCAAGTGCATCCGCCACTGTTCCCCACCACAATTGTTTGAAAACAGTGAAGGGTATAAGAAAGATCCTGAAAGGTAGAGTCCAAAGGAAGATAAGAGAGAAAAGAGGGACAAGAAAAAGAGTTTGGAAAGAGAAGTGTAGAGATAAAGATGTTAAAAAATAATATTTAAACATTTATTTTATTATAATATGTAATTTAAACTTAAAATACTTTTGTCCTTGCAAATATGTCATTTTTTTTTTGTTTTAGTTTCAATAAATTATATTATTTTGATTTTTGTCCTTGTAAATTGATGATAAGTGACCCCATAATGCTGACATGACATGATGATATCATCAAGTTATGATATGGTATGATGAAAACATGAGTATGTTTGTCATGTCATTATTTTTGTAACAAATATTAATGACGTAAATGAAAATAAAATAAATATAATTTGTAAGAATTAAAATTTAAAAAAATACTAAATTTCATATTGATAAAAAATGTATATAAGTCTTTATTTATTTTAATTTTTTGAACTAATAGATTTAACAAATCATATCATGGAAATATATACGTGAGGAATGGTCAAAATTACTCCAACACTAACTCTTTGAAATTACTTCTTATCTTCATCATTTATTTTTTTTATAATCTAATTTTAAGATTAATTAATCATTAGAATAACTCTTACCTTTTAATTGTCTTTTATTTTACATGTAACATTCATAACACTATTAAGTGCATTATCAAACAATGTTTTTTCCAATGCGCATGATATATTAAAATTGCGCCTTGTCAAGTTGTCCTTTTAGAAAATCATGAAAAGTTTCTTAGACATTGTGCCTTATGAACATATATAAGACAGACAATCTTTCTCATCCCTGTTTATTTTTAAGCGCATTTTACTAATTCTAAAAGAATGATTTTTTTAATTTACAAATATTAGTTGTTAATTTATTAATATTTATTAGTGGAAGATATTTGAACTCATTATCTCTACCTTCTTCCTTTTTACTTCATACTTCAACCACCAAGTCAATTATAATACAGTAACTAAAAATTTAGTTACTCCTTAGGTTAGATTATTAACCCTTAATAATAATAATAGTTATTAACCCTTAATAACACTTAGTTTATAGACCTATTTGGATATTATAAAATTTATAGTTACTTAAATAAAGATGATAATTAATCTTTAAAACTATTGCAATAACTTAAAATTTGATATTTTTAAGTAATAAAGTTTAAAAAATATAAACTTAAATTATTTAATAAATAATTTCGACTTAATTTAAACTGAAAGTTAAGGTAAATTAAATCATAAACTGAAAGCTAATTTACTCTTACTTCTAATAGAGTCTGGCAGATAGGTCTAAAAGGAATAACATGGAAGTAAACTGGTATGTTTTAATGGATTTAGACATTTAGCATTTCTTTTTATTTAAAATTTTTTAACTATAGTTTATATATATTAATTTATTTAGTTAAAAACAAAATATTTATTGAAGCTTTTAATATATATATATATATATATATATATATATATATATATATGAAAAGAGTTTCTTTATTTTTCAACAATCTAATTCTTTTATTCCTTACCAACGATTCTAATATTTTTATTAACAAAACCTTATAATAATGCAATAAAATAAACCAAGATGATTCCACAACTTAGCTAGGTACGTGGCGGTGATGGGCAAGCTGTGCATGGCTCTTAACAGTTGGGATTGTTTAAACGCGGCACCGCGAATGGCCGTGTTGGGCACCAATCATTGGTTTGAATTTCCGAAGAATCAGTTTTCATAATAATACTGTTATTAGTATTATTATTGCTTGTTATTCTTATAAATATTATTTTTCTTAGTCGAATCAATAATCGATCCTACAATGTTTTCTTAATCAAAGAATTCATTACGTCCTATTTTAATCAATTGTGGATGAGTTGTTAATTAATAATTCTGATTTTTAATATGTATGGTTGTATATTATTATAGTACTAGAAAAAAATTGAAAAATCGTGTGCTGTTACAATCATTATGATTATTGTTAATATCGTTATCCTTTAATAGTACTGGTTTAAGTAACTTAAATCCAGTTCACACATTAATAGGAGTAATGCTTCCAAGTTCAGCGCATATTGGAAATAAAGAAAACTGTTTCCCAAATAGGGAAACCATTTTATGATTGTTTTTTTCTACTTGCTATTTTTATTTTCTAATTTCAAGAACTGTTGGAATTCAACATGGTTTCACTATTTTATTTTTCTTTCTACTGAATATTTTTAAATATTGAACTATTTCTACTTTTATTTTAGGGAAGATGCTACTAAGATTCCACTATAGTTGATGACCATGTGCCATTTAATGCGTGTGAACGCGTTGAAAGAAAATCATACATTAAGGTTTAGGTTGGATTGCTTTCCTCTAGCATATATTTTTTTATAGGAGGGTACCTTTCATTTTCTGAATTGAACCGATTCATGATAGAATCATAAGAAAGAAATGGAATTGGTGTTTGACGTCAAATGATATATATATTATATAATTATATAAACGTATAAACAATGTGAAATGAATCTTGACGTGAAAGAATTTGCTTGCGTGAAGCCTTAGAATTAACTAATTAAACCACGCATTTTCAAATTTACACTTATTTAATATCTAAATATGTAGTATTTAATTCAAAAGCATTTGTTATATATCCATTGAGGTAAGTGTGATGGTGTTTTCGATATACAACTAGGAAATGCTATTGAATACCCTTAGCATACTGTTTAAGGGGAAAAGAAAGTCCAAAAACAAGCAATTTCAAAAGGTAGAATTTTAATGACATTTAAATGGGTTTGTCTGAATTTTATTAGTTGAGAGAAAATAGTAAGAGTTTTGTGAGAAATATTTTTTTAAGTATAGACTATAGATTTTTTTTATCACTTTGGGCAACAAATTCTTTAAATATTTAATACAATTGTACATACAAGATTTGAATTCAAAATTACCAATTAAAATGGAATAATTTTGTGTCAATTAATCTATATATCTATATGCATTTGGTGGTCTCTTGAGAAACATTTTGACCATATTTTGATATGGTACATTTTCAAGATACTAACTATTTAAAATATTAAAAACTCTATAGCTAAACATTTTGAGCATGAAGTCAAAAATACAAACTATTTAAAAGTAATTCAATATTAAAAATTAAATAAAATTCAATATCATATTAAAAATTATTGGCCCTAATTCAATGCGAGAGTTAAGTAAAAATGATTAGCTAAATGTTATAAGTAACTGTTTCCTTATATTCTTAATTAATGGAATGAAAATGTTTAACAAAAAATGAGAAAAAAAGTTATGCATTGATAATGTAAATTGTTTTACAGAGTCACCTAATTACAATCTATTATATGTGATAAATTTATTGATTTTTAAAATAATTATCTTTTGATAATTCAAATGATGATTTGTAATTGAATAATAATATAAAATTATTTTATACTATTAGTACTTAAATATTAAACTAAAAAAATATCAGAAAAAGTAGTAATACTTAAATATTTGAAATACAATACTTATTTGTTGACTTATGTGTATATTTAATTTGCGTTGTTAAGAGTTAGCCTCATATTGATAGATAATTCATTATTTTCATCTCATTTTTTTAATAAGCAATGTACTTTTTTTATATCAAGAAAGTTTAAGAGAACTCATAGGATTGATCTAGTGGTAATTACATGTGAGGAAATGATTTATATAGCAACAAAAAAAATTTCTGCAATCACGCAACACGAGCAAGGATAATCTTTAATCTCCAATAGATTAGAAAACACCAATAATTTTTAATCCAAGACAAAAAAAATCCAAGAGAGAGAAGGATGAGAGGCAGCAAGTCTTAGAAGCTATATATAGCAATGAAATGAAAGATAAACTATTGATAAATTACAATTAAAATTTAAAGTCAGTTTTTGGTAACATTAGCCTTTAAAATTTATTTTAAAAAAACGTAGATATTTTATTACAATTATTATGTTTTCAAATAATAGTATAAAATAAATATTTTCTTATAAAAACTTTCTATTTTTAGGGTTCTTTGAAACCAACTCTATAGGTCACCGGTGGATCTACATCCAAATGAGGGTGGGCAGATGCATCCCCTCATTTAAATAAAATCACTAGTATTTGTCTTAAAATATCATATTTTACATCCCATAATTTTATATTTTGCACCCTCTAATTTTATGTATTTGAACCTCCTTACCAGTTCACATATAAGAGTAAGTAAATATACCATCTTATTTTAATAAAATACAAAAAATATCATATTTTGCATCCCATAATTTTATATTTTGAACCCCTTAATTTTATGTATTTGAACATCCTTACCAGTTCACATGTAAGAGTAAATAAATGCACCCTCTTATTTTAATAAAATGTAAATATTTATCTTAAAATTTCATATTTTGTTCCTCTTATCTTCGTGTTTGAATTCAACTATCCCATATAATAATGATAATTATCATTTTTTATTTTTTAAATAAATTGTTCCCACTAGTCCAGGATCCTAGATCCGCCACTGCTATAGGTTGATGTTAACAAAATCTTTAGAAATTAGGTCGTTAGTACAAATATGCTGTTGTAAAGTTATCACTCAAATTTAATAAGTAGGAGGAAGTAATTACACATTTTTTTCCAACTATATTAAAAAATTAAAATTTAATATGAAGAACTTACACACTTTAGATGAGTTCTTTTTTTTTTTTTAAATGCAAAAAATAACTTAGACTTTTACAAGGAAGATAATTAAATGTTTATTAAAGTTGAATTATTCTGAGATCACATTAGTTAATTCCATATAGTGACATTGGATTATTACATTAAGGATGTGATAGATGAAAGATAGGTTTTTGTCGAGGCAATATTACCTTTTAGGTATATAGCACTCTTAAGAGTATTATTGTAACTATATTTTGGTTTCAATGACCGTGATAATCGATGTTGTGATGTGTACCATAACATCGATTTTAAATCGATGTTGTGAGTACACATGATAACAATGATTTTTCTAAAAATCTATGTTGTGAGTGTCCCACAACATTGGTTTTCCTAAAAATCGATGTGGTTGTGTGCACTACAACATCGATTTTTAGGAAAATTGATTTTTTTTGAAAATTTTTAATATCTTATCTGTTTTTTTAATATTACCTAAACCTGAAAATTAAAAAACAGACCAATTTAGAAAGTTTTACAATACAAAATTCTATATTATTATTGAATAATTACTATCAGTTACAGAATCCACATTTGTAGAGATGTTGAGACATTAACCAAAGTGTGCTATTTCAAAAAGATCTTCATGCTTTAAGTACAAGGGGGTGTCATCATTATACACCCAAACACATTTGAATCCCATGACACCTACATAGGCTTGAGGAAAAGCTACGGGATCGTCAATGTCATTTGGTATAATGGATCGTATCATGTTCTAGCCTATCTATAGTTTTTGTCATTTATCCTATACAGCTAATAAACATAAGTCAATGACAGTTGACACTTTATTTATAACAAATCCTTTTTTAATAATAGCAAACACAACAAAAGGAAATACTTATTCTGAAAATAGGATGTACAAGATCTGTCAACCAAGCAAGGAATAAGAGCCTGTCCCACTAACTAAACCTCTTGAGTGGGTACAAGGATGCGAGCATCAACATCTCAAACTTCCTAACACCGAACTTCAGTTGATCATTTCTCAAGGGGAAGTTGTGGGCAGTTGTCAACCCCTCATAAACTCTTTCCAGGGCAACCAGGCGAGGAGGATTGTCATCAACATACAACCTACGTCTATCTGATGCACTCGTGTCTGGGTCCTGTCCCGAGGGATCGACACATCTTCCCTTTGTGTTGACACATGCAGCATAAGGACCAAAACCAGGCTTATGAGGCAGTACAAGTCCATGGGATTGCATTTGGGACTACATCTAGCTGAAGGACATTTGTTGAGTAATTTTTTCAGTGGTTGACCGCTTCAACTTGTCCCTGATTGTCTGTGTCAGCTGCTCCATAATATTTTTTGTTAATCGGCGCAAGGCTTTCTAGGTTGATCGATGTAGACATGCAAGAGTTTGCTAAACCGGTCCAAAGTATTGTCTAATCGTTGCACCGACTACAGTAGCATAGACACGACTAGAGTGCTCTGGTCACCCAATGGTAACAATTAGTACATCATGACATCCATGGGGACAGAACTGCTCTTCAAGGGAATCCTGTAGTCAACAAAATACTACATGTGTTTACGGACTAATATATATATATATATATATATATATATATGTGAAATTTTGTAAAATTTCAAACAAAAATTAAACGTAGCTATTCTAATATTTTAAATTATATTAGTTGATAAAGATATATTAAAATAGAAAATAATATATATATATATATAATATAATATAATATAGACAAATATTTGAAAATAAAATAATAAAAAAAATCTGAAAATTAAATTTTACATACTATATTTACTTATATATATATATATATAAATATATATATATATATGAAATTTTATAAAATTTAAAACAAAAATTAAACATAGCTATTCTAATATTTTAAATTATAT